>JARFOD010129539.1:0-13898 GCA_031763545.1 Mopalia muscosa
CTACACTTACAGTTCAATTTCACCAATATGGCTTCTTACAATATACTCTACACTTACAGTTCAATTTCACCAATATGGCTTCTTACAATATACTCTACACTTACAGTTCAATTTCACCAATATGGCTTCTTACAATATACTCTACACTTACAGTTCAATTTCACCAATATGACTTCTTACAATATACTCTACACTTACAGTCCAATTTCACCAATATGACTTCTTACAATATACTCTAGACTTACAGTCCAATATCACCAATATAACTTCTTACAATACATTCTACACTAATAGTCCAATTTCACCAATATAACTTCTTACAATATACTCTACACTTACAGTCCAATTTCACCAATATAACTTCTTACAATATACTCTAGACTTACAGTCCAATTTCACAAATATGACCCCTTACAATACACTATACATTTACAGTCCAATTTCACCAATATGACTCCGTACAATACTCTCTACACTTACAGTCCAATTTCACCAAAATAACTCCTTACAATACACTCTACACTTACGGTCGAATGTCATCAATATTACTCCTTACAATATACTCTACACTTTTGTCGTAGTAAGTTTCCACAATTTCAGCTATTATTTTATTCTAGTTTAAATTGACACTAACTAAAATTTTGGAAAAGCTGTGCCCGGCTTTCGCTCCGTATACTCTATTTTTTCCCTTTTTTTTTTTTCATTTTACAAACACTGGTTAAGGACAGACGGTCAACCAAACTGAGGTGTGTTTGCAGTTTTACATAATCACCAGGTATAACTTGTTTTTTTTTTAAGAAATAAAATGATTTAAGTTAAATCCGTCCCACCGCTCAAAGTGAACGATCAGAATTCAACAATTAAATCGAAATATTCGAGAAAAATTAAAATGCGGAGGCGACAAGTCAGCTGATCAGCCACGTGCCTTTTTGCCTTGTGAAAGTTAACCGTTATACGAGCTGTGACATCAAAGGTTGTATGGATATATTCGCGGATTCTAGCCACGCCCCCATACGCCGTTTAACTGGAAGTATTACACAATTTCTTTGGTCTCCTACAAGCTAAGTTATAACTTTTTCTCATTTATTTCAGAGTATTTTTTAATTTATAGTATCCTTGTTATTATTATCCTTAATATAATTATTTTAAACAAACTTTAAAAGTACGATTAACCAGGCCTGGAAGAGTACTTGGTTGATAAAGATAATTTTCTGCTCGTGTCTATTAAACAATCCATAAAATCGGGTAAGAAACTGGGGAGAGAAGGAATACCATTTAGCCCATGGAACATTTTACTGAATGTGTGAAATTTTCTTAATTATTTTGATCCTGCTTTGTATTATAGTCAATTTTTGGACCAGTATATTAATTTATTTAATATGATGAGAATCATGCCAAAATACACATCATACCTTTGACATAGAATTTAACAATTTATAACATAGAACAAAATATAAACTCTCTCCCCTTAATTCTCTTAATTAATTAAAAATGTCGATACACTGTTTCTACATTGAACTTAAAAGCATACTAATTTCCCCCCAAAATAGTATGTCCATTATGTTAAGATTGTTATTCCATAACCGGAAATGTTCAGATAAATATTTGAATATTGATGTTTACACGAATAATTAAATTGGTGGACATTTATATCAAATTTAATAGACAAAATTAACAGGGGTTGATGTCACCAGTTGTTGGCCTATAGAGGGTTGGTTGAACAACACACTGTTTTCTTCAGCAGAAATATTAAATTGCTGTAATATTCATTGGGCTACCAACTTCCAGTTCAGTGGCTGACCTACACATTCATGCCGGCTGGGCCCGCCTGTTTTATGTTTTATTGTAAGTTTATTAAATTTCATACACGTGTAATTTTCAGACATTTTGTAGCTTGTCGCCTTTTGCTTGCAGAACACCCAATGAGTATCAAACCTTTTTCATGAGAGGAAACGACACCATGCAAAGCGCAAGAGAACGTTTCTCATGAATTTGTAGACAATTTGCCCCCACTAAATTCAATCTTGGACCCAACGTCAAACCCCTCCGCTAGAGCCAGACGCTTCCGCTGCCACTTCTTGTCAGTAATTTTGTGTTTGCAAAATAAATTATTTGATCGATTAAAACTCATTTTAATTATCTAACCTAGTTAAGGCCGTTTCGGTAGTCTCTAGGAAGCCCGATTAATGTTATCGGATTTCATCACGAATTCATTCTGGATTCAGATATATTACATTTAGTCTTACATATGTTTTAACGGATATTTCACCAGTGGTGAATTTAGTCTACTTTGTAAGGTTTTTGAATAGCTTGGTCTAGCTTGTCTATATTCTAACCCGAAATAAAAATGATACTCTCTCAGAGCTAAACTAAGAAAATATTCATATTAAAGTTCATGACTGTGGTTGTCCCGAATTGCATAACCTTTTGATCATTCTTGAACAAAAACAAGTCTCGTAAGCTTTATATATCTCTGATTAACATGCATTTGTTAAGTAAAGTACTTCTGAAATGACAACAAAAATCTACATATGTATCCTATTTGCTGGAATATTAACGCATGGGGGATTTTGTATTTTAAAAGCACACTCAACATACTGATAAGCTACTTCAATGTGATGATGAACCAAGTTATATATCAGTTGTCTATCAAATCCACCCACTAAAGTAAGGTGCTGACCAAACCTCATTTTGTTGCGTGGTAGTAACCGAACACCAAACAGCACACGTGCGATCAGCCCGATTCTATGTATTAGACACCGGAGCTAAGAATAATACGTCACATCACATTTCACAAGAGAGTACCAAAATGATAATTTATGTCAAGGTTAACTTTAATTAACTTGTTTTTTCATTTCGTTTTGTGGGAATTAAGATTTTAATTATAGGACATTGTTAGTTGTTCGACATAATATAGAACTGACAAAACTCCAAGACAGGTTTTGTGTGGTTACAGATTTCACGACTCTATTTACTTTCTCCCTCTCTCCCACGACAGGTAGTGGGATGGAATTTCCTCCATTTAAATGTCAAACCTTTACACACGTTGTCGTTACATCACCAAACGTTTATTGAATGTTAAGCAGGTCTCACACACCTGGAACATGCTATAGAAATTCTGTGTCTGTTCATGGATGCACGTTTGCAAAATATACGACCTAGCATTTTCTTTGGCATTTTACTTTAAATTAAATCTTTAATTTAAAAAACATCTGGGTGAAATAACTCATTTGTTTTTAATTTGTTCCTTGATTTTTATTTATTTCAGTTTGCCAATTAATCCAATTTGAGTTCTTTGAAGATGGCGTGTAAATATTAATTATTAGCCCAGCTGGATTGACTTCTTAGTGCCTTTAATCTGTTGTTTATCTCTGGTAAATACCTAGACTCTGTCAGTTTGAACGTTAGTTGTTAGCTCGTACACTCTGATCAAACACCTCATTACAACCTGTTCTCATTGATAATCCGCCAGTTATATCAGCTCGGTTACACCAGATGACAGCTGGTTAGTCAACATTTATCTTCTTCGTCCCTTTTCTATATGGCATTAGAAAAGGTGTTAACTTCCCGGTTTAGACAGTGCATAAATTGATAATTTCCCCTATAGAGAAGAAAGAACTGTTTGCAATCTTGTTGTGTCTCAGTTAATATATTAATCGGACATAAAAAGCATGGCTAATGACATTATGTTTTTCCTGGGCGTAAAGGTGTCTCAAAACTAATGATGACGCCTTACGGCAAAATGTGGGTTAAGTTATTTATTAAGGGAGTTATTTCCAACAAGTGATTTCACATCGATACTATTCAAAGGGCAGAGCAATGTTAACCGTAGGAGTTAATTACACTCTCCTCCCAGAGAGACAACCAGATAATTCTCCTTGGACAGATCACGTGACGTTGTGTCGAAATACTTCGAAATGTTATATCTTTAATATAAACGTAAGATACTCAAAATTTCCGTTAAAAAATCAAAGCATATTTCAGTTTTACACTTAAATTAAAAGCAATTTAATGACATAACACATAAATAACGCAGAGAACAATGCATGGTTTACCTTGAATTAAAACAGCAGGTTTTATTAAATCCAATATTTCATTTTAAAATCAATAACCAGAGTTGAATGCGTTAACCCGATAACATACGTGTTATTTAGATAGCATCCTGCAAGAAACAACGCATTTTACATGATAACCTTGATTTCAGTTCAATCTTTACAACACTCGCTTTAAAAGAAATTTACAAATGACATTGAAATCAACACTATGTGAAGAGACGAACATGTTATAAACAACTAATTCTAATCTAGTTTACAGCTAACTTATACAAATGCAAAGATCGATAATCACAGCCAAAGAATTTCTGAGGTTGATATAAATGACGGGGGTAATCTGACTTTTACATCTTTAGAAAGGGATGTGTTTTGGCTACTGTAAAAGCAGTAAAGGATTTCTAAAATACAAATGATTTATGCAAAAACAGCGATTTTAAATAAGTATTGAAAATTATATACTGCAAAACACTGTACAAACAAATACTTTCAAAGTGTACAAAATAAAAGTTAGGGTTTCGTAGTGATTCATTTGTGGCCTTTTAAGGTTACTTTAGCCTGAAACTGAGTACATGTACATCTATCTATACAATCGATTTATCGAATTAGCCGCCAATGACCCTCTCTCCTATTATTACTGGTCTTAGATATGGTCTCAAATTCTCGATTGATCTAATGGTCGACATAAAACATTTGTGTTCTTGACAAACGTCAAATAACTTTGTTTATGACCAGCATTAATTACTTTTTGTAGAAACATGAGATTAGAACATAATTTGAAAACTACATGAATATTAATTCCATTGTTCACAGCAGCACCAGTCTCGCTACGGTCTTCATTTTGATCAGCATCAATGCAGACCCAACCAATGATACTTTTCTACGTCACTGGGCCCAACTAAAAAATGACCCGCTGTCTCTGGCTGTATGCTAACATTAAACACATGTCATACTCCGTAGGTTTGTGTGTTGTGTAGTAAACTGTTATGCTCAATCAAATGGGATCGAGCCCACATTTCGAATTTAGACATCTAAGGAACGTTACGCAGAATGTAGCGAAGTTTTAAGAGATGTTTTGTTTTTTCGGGTTTTTTTTTGTACACTCATGCGGGTGGTTGGAGGGTGATTTCCGTTGCTGTCGAGGGCGGTTTCCCTCATCCAGTGAGCTAGCACACCGTCATGTGAGTGAGCCCGTCGTTAAAGCCCAATCAACAAACAAACATTACCGCCAATGCAATTTCACTATTTATATCGGTTACTAATCTTGATTAATCTTGTACCAGTATGCCACATTTAGGCCCCTTTTCCTTGATCTTTCATTCATTACACTTACAATAAAAATTCTATATAAGTCAGGGTACTGAAGCCGATTTCACATTTTGTTTTTTACTTAAGTGAGAATCTTGAAATATTAATAAATCGCTTATTTTTAACTTAGACACTTGATATAAAATGATTATTACCTTAATAACACCAAGTAAATGGCTAACGGTGAATAAAGACCGTATAGGCTCAAACAAACTTCTGTCAGAATTTGCTTCGAGGAATCGGGGCCCTGATCTAATAAATATAAAATGACATGGAGGCCTACAACCCTAAGCCAGACAGCTTGAAAACATATATAATAAAGTGAGGCTGCAATGAACCACGATATCAGTCTATAATTTGCTTCACCAATTCAGCGGGGTAACTGTTTGCAGAAACACCAGTTACATAGCTTCAGAAAGAGAACTATCATTTTGTGAGGAAAATTGATCTCGCAAAAATGTTGATCCACATATTTTCAAAGTTCAGTTGCCGGTATTCGTGGAGAACTGTAGAAATTTGTATAGTTTCTTAAATATTTTTTTAAAATACTAAATGGTTAACAATTTCAATATTAGCCTGATTGTGTATATATGCTTACTTTACATTCGTTCAATGAATCTGAAATAACCACTTTGGTACCACTCCACGACATTTATCCAAGGTACTTGGAAGTTTACTTATATTTTACTTTGCATATGTACCCCAAAACTGGTTTAGTTAGTTCGGATGGAAAATAAGTGTTTTGATGAAGAAGGTAAATATTGCCTCCGAGATCTCAAAGAGGGGTTTAAATTACATAAGTGTACATTTCTGATGTAATAGAAACTGGTATCACGTAGTCTATGAATGTATTTCGGAGAACCCTTTACAAATATATAACCTTGAACAGCTAGCAGCGCACTAAATGAGGTAAACATCACCCGACGCCATGTTATGACAAAGCAGAAGAGCAAGTATAAAGGTAGGGTTACCACCGGATGAATTTAACGTAAAAATCGAATGAAGGAATGGACAAGTTGTGGCATCCCCTAAAATTCCCGATCCATTCAGGTATATAATGAATTAAGGTTGTGCTCATCACTATGTCATTTCATGTTATTGTTCTCGTTTTATTTAAGTACATAAAACATTTCCAAATAGCAAAAAAATAAAATATATTTATCTTATTTAATAATAGTTAAATTGATATATTTTTCTTATGCTATTGTTTTGTCTTCTTAAATGGAGAAAAACCAAGAGTAGTCTCGGACAATTCTCTTCAAATGAATAAATAATTAAAAAAAACCCGACAGGAGGCGTTCAACAGCGTGTCATGACCGAAAGAGACAGGATTTTCGCGCTACATAAAAGGTTCGGAATCATGACGTGACCCAAAAAATCCAGCAGGTACCTGGTGTTACAAAATAGGTTCGACGTCATTGTGTGATCTAAATGGTCCGGCAGGTGGCGCTACATTAGGGTTAGACACCATGGCGTGACCTAAACGGCCCGGCAATTGGCGTTAAACAAAAGTTTGGACTTCATGACGTGACCTGAAAGATGCCACCAGGACACAGTATAAGCTTTGTGTTGTCCCTCAGAACAAATGCTACGAGGACACAGAGTATAAGCTTTGTGTGGCCCCTCAGAACAGATGCCCCCAAGACAGAGTATAAGCTTTGTGTGGCCCCTCAGAACAGATGCCATCAGGACAGAGTATAAGCTTTGTGTTGTCCCTCAGAACAGATGCCACCAGGACACAGAATATTAGCTTTGTGTTGTCCCTCAGAACAGATGCCACCAGGACACAGAGTATAAGCTTTATGTTGCCCCTCAGAACAGATGCCACCAGGACAGAGTATAAGCTTTGTGTGGCCCCTCAGAAAAAGATGCACCAGGGCAGAGTATCAGCTTTGTGTTGTCCCTCAGAACAGATGCCACCAGGACACAGAATATAAGCTTGGTGTGTCCCTTAAAAAGATGCCACCAAAGTGATCTTTGCAAACATTAAACGCAACTACCATGGTGGAACTGGTCTGCTTTAACATTCCATATAACGTAATCAGAGATGCCTTTGTTAAACCAATTAGAAGACTCAATACTTATCCATCTTCCTGTCTAGTTTCCAAATATACAGCTATGGACATATCTTATGAATTTTCATTAAACAGAAACTATAAGACGAATTTGCGCTTTCTTTCTATAAAAAATATTGATGTGCATCATCAACTTTCCCAGAATTGTAAACCTGCATGATTTTTTAGACCATAATTTAACCAAAACACATTTTTCGACTAAAATTATCGTGTTCTAAAAGATCACACTGGATACTAATTCTGGGGAATTCTGGGATGACTCTAGAGATATTCGCAAGGTGTAACATTTAATTGCACATACAAAGGCAAAAATTTAAAGGACAAATGCTTGAAGGGAAAGACAACTGTTTTCGGCCTAAACTTATTATTTTATTACATATTTTCAAAGACAACCATCTGTATTGCACTTGCAGTAACTAACCGAATTAGCATAGCCGTGTTCCTCAAAGAGCTATTTTGATATGTAGGCCTATGGTACAGGTTACCAATGCGCTTGGGTGACCAATTTTGTGTATACGCTGTATTGTTATAAATGCCTTTATGTCATCCATAAGCAAACAGACACACTGGTGACCGACAGTGTTTTCGAACAATGACGCCAGTCCCACCAGTTAAATTAACAAATTAACGACTATGCTTACTTTAATCAAGTGTAATACAGATGTTTGTGCATATTAAAATTTGCAATAAAAATAATAAGTGTAGGTTGAAAAACAGTTGTCTTTCCCTTTCAAACTATGATACGAAGACTACCACAACCCAGCAATCCGCCACAGACGTTTTTTGTTTCATGTAACCAAGAACTACCTTACCGTGCCCGCTGGTAAGCCTACTATTACTGGTTACAACAGGAGGATTATACTAGGCCGACTGAGTCACTGCCACCCTAACCAAGTATATACACCAATGAATAAGGATAATACGATCATGGACAGTTTATTGTTTGCTCAGAATATAGACAATACAGTTTTACATATAAGAAATGACAGAACCAACAAAGGAGATATCATACAGGTGGGGTATTCGAGACATTACTGTCAATGTTGAACTCAATGGAACTTTGTCAAGGGGAGTTTGAGCCGAAGACTGTACATCTTAGTTTTCTTTTAGCGTGGCTAGTTACTGTCAGTATACATCAATGAATGAACTCTATGAGTGAATGGCCTCTGGTTCAAGAAAGATTTATTAGTATTTAACAAAGTACTTATTATTATTTCACTGATGAAGATGGTGAACTCAAACAGTAAATGGCTACAGTGACAAAGCCCTTAAATGTTTAAAGTTGTACAACAAATATAATAATTGCCATAAAAATAATTAAATTATGATTGATAATTTCAAACCATTCAATGTGTTGTAATAAACAGCTTTCTTTGGAGGTGGCACTTAAATAAATTGAACTTGTACGAAATTATCAAACATAATCTAAATATATTAATGGCACTCACTTATTTAATTTGTCCCCCCCCTCCCGCCTTTGAAGGTTTGGCTCTGTTGGAAAAAGCAATGTTCCTCGAGTGAAAAATAAATATAGTACAGCTATGTTTGGAACATACTCACCTGGTTCAGGTGGGTCCCAATATTTGAAAACATTTGAATTCTTATCAAACAAGTAAGAGTCACTGTGACAAACCCTCTTATATATTAGTAGTTCATCTGCTGTTTTAAGCAAAACTCATATAATCACAAAAGTAAACGTCAATAATTTAGAATATAATTTACAATTTCCTCTAAAATGATAAACTTTATAGGACGTAAAGACATAGGATATAGAATAAAATAGAGCTCATTTGCTAACATACTATAAATGTATAGACATATAAATGATATAAAAGAAGTAGAATCATAAAGAAAACGTATGAATCAGTACAAACAAAAAACAATTATGATTCCATACCCTTGCGACAATTTGCAATACAACACTTTGATATACAAATACAAGTAATGTTTGTTTTTTGAATAACAGTTATATATATTTCCTATATCTGATGATATAGATGTAGACAATGAACTAACAACAAAAACAAACACCATTGATATCCTTGAAAGTGTAAATAGCTTCCTCAAATCACATCGGTAGATATAGAAAGGTCTATTTATGGGACTGATAACAAGCTTTGCTTTCCACTTATAACATTATACAAGAGGCTTCTATACTAAATACTGATGGGACTGACAACCAGCTAAGCTTTAAATTAATACTTTACCTTATTTTCTAATTTCTTCGACAACACTATGTCCTTAGCAACAAACTGAGCATAAAAATCAATTTAAGGTAAAAGAAAAACAATTCTGAACTGTTCCTATTTTGACTATAATTATTTATTAAACAGATACAAGCTGAAAAATGATGCTTCTTCTTAAGGAAGAGGAGACACTCTCCCTTTTGTTCCGAACATTCACTCAACAGACTGGACTTTAACTTTATTTGTTTCCATATCACTAAAAGCACTACCTTGACAGTTTGATGATGTATAAAGTATTTTTAATTATAATAATAGTATCTGTTTTATAAAGATCTTTGCAACTCTTTTGTCTAGTAACCTAGACATTCTGGCCCAAAGTACATTACTATCTTGCTTATCACCTTTTCCTTGTTCTGCCACGGAGACCCAGTCCATTGGGCATAACGCCATTGCCCAAATCATAGGACTATAAAGGTAATTTCGCTACTGAACAGAAGTAGTTCTCAGTAAATCTTCCCCATAACCTATTTTCTACGGCTCTTACGCCATATTTAATCATTAGTATGTAACTTTTTATATCACGGACTGTCTGAGGGAGAAGAGAGGAGGCAGATAAAAAGACAGCATTTGATTTCTTTGGCAATAAAAAAGACTTTCCAATCACAAGATGCAAAACGGACACAACAGCAGCTGGCCTTTAGTTTTGAGAGCACCAGCCAACAAGAGCTTCCTATAGTGAACCCCTTTCAGGTAAATACAATAGCAATACTGAACCAGGAAGCATTGGGAAGATGGCCAGACCTAGTGGGTCCCACTATTGCACAATTTTTCAAATACATATTTCAAAATCTGCAGCACAGAGAAAAATCTTAATAAAATCATTTTAAAGTGAAATTATACCCATGGCAGATACTGAAGTATTACATTGAATGAAAAGGTGAATTTTGTTTTTAATTGATTCATCGAATGTCAGAAAAGATAATTTATATATTTCACAAATATTGATAATATTAAACATGATTTTGGAAACTCATCCTTCCTTTTTTCATTTACTCAACTTCCAGAAAATAATGGCCCATTTTGAATTTCCTCTAACCCATGTTTCAATTACGGCAGTTTTTGGATTTGTTTGTTTGTTTGATTGGAGTTTAACGTCGTACTGAAGGGTATTTCACTTATATGACGACGTGCCAGCCCAATGGGTGAAGGAAACCACTCTTGACACCACTGGCTACAAAATCCAAGACAGGATGGGACAAATACAGGACACATTACAGACACCACAAACAGATCGGCTTCCTGTTCTCCTTTAGCTCTGAGAGCACCAGGGTAACATGAAGCTCCCTCCAACCACCCGCAGCAGTTTTTGGAAGGTTTATTGACAAAGGTGACTTTTGCAGTTAAAACACACTGTTACATTATAATCTAAATGAGAATAATGCCTGATCAATTTACTCTTAAAAATCTTAACATCTCAACCATATTTTTTTGTTCATGGTCCAGTTGCTGAAAATGCTAGTCAATTAATCTGCATAATGTGGCCCCACAATGGATCAAAGTCATATCTTTAATCCAACGTAATATGGTTGAGATGTTAGAGATTTAATTCGTTAATCGCCACTTATCTTAGTTTCCAGGAACTGGATCCAGAATGTAAATATGTCCGATTTTTTTTATTTACATTGGAAATATTATTCATGACAAGGGGCCTAAAGTCCACCAGTCAATTGTTTTGCTTGGTCATAACACTCAACATTCATTAGTTGGCCCGTGAACCTGGATAAAGCGCACTCTGTTTAATTTACATAAACAATTTACACAAATGTCAAACTGACTATTAGGATACTTGACAACCTACAGTTTTCTCATTTGTTTTTTAATAAATAGTTCAACCTGTTGTTTTGGGGTTTTTTTTTTCCTGTAGTAAAGCTGCCAAGTGGTGGAGAATAAAAATACACATAAACTATAAACAGTTGGATTACATGATTATATTTGTGGTGGTAGTGCCAGTAGGACACTTCTGTTTTCAATTGCTTTAATTGCAAATATTATAAGTGTAATAATCTATTTTAACCAAACTTTTGGGGAATAATGATCTTGTCAGAAATTTAATGGATATGTTTATATTTAAAATATATGAATATAACACTATATACATGTATTATACTTCCACAGATTATTAACACTGACACAGATACACTAATCAATTTTTAATCGACCAATAAACCTGACGAATTAACTGATAATATACATGTATATAAACTCTTAAGAGTCAAGTTTTTTAAATTGTTGGTATTCTCCAGTAGTTATCAGTGACCTTTGTATCAATAAATTAAACAATTATTTACATGTATCTCTCAATGGAGAACCTATAAAGAGGGGGTACAATTCCCTCATGTCATATCAGTCTGAGAGTACAGGGAAACTGAAGAACATCGATATGCTGTCTGCACATGTGAAACCCATACAGTGTTATTAAGAGGAGTTGAATCCGAATGTTTCAGCTCACAAGTGGCCTACTTAAGATTTTTGATCAACATTCTCTGTTTCCAGTGGAATAAACTGCGAAACAGCATAAATAATTTTGAAGCAGCTTTGCCTCTCTTTTTAACACCTGGGGTCTGACAGTTAGTCAGACTTTCCAAACAAAGACAGGATGATAAGAAATAAATAAACCACATCCAGGTAGAGTTGAAGAGCTCCATACACATATTCCTCAGGACTCAGCTCGTGTTTTCTTCCTCCAACTAACATCTGGGTGTCGTAGATCAGGAACTGGAACATTAAAACAATGCTAGATTTCAAAGCCAAGGCTAATGTATCAGGTATCTTCTCACCTACATCATTGATTGATTGATAAGAGCTTTGCACCATGTTTAAGGGTGTTGTACTTATGTGATAGGGGTGTATTCCAACAATAATTGACATTAGCACAACCATGATGTGAAGCTTTTGCATAATATTGAAAAGTTAATCTTCCTCCGGTGCCAAATGCTACTCTTCAATCAAACTTCCCTTAGCCAGAAGGCTCTTACCAAAGATGAAGGAGAGAAAGCAACGGTGTAATAATCAATCAGGTTGAAATTCATTTTTCACTAAGCTCTCTGCTTGTTAATTTCTTTCAGAATACATGCTATAATTCTGGGTTTCCATATCAAGTTTTCACGGCATGGTGGTACTATGCATTACTCAAAATCATCCAGCAGAAAAAAAATCAATCAAGGGACAAAAAAAAAAAAAAAAATCCCCAAACTCTGAAGTTCTTTATTTACATATATAAATCACAGATACATAATATTGAGGATTCTGTATAGTATAACTTAGATTCTGATTGAGTTAATCCCCTTTCACTACATAAATGACTTTACCCCAAACTACCGTAATATAAGAACCTGCATGTAAGATATCATAAATATACGAAAACATGACAAAAACAATCAGAAAGTAATAACACTTGACTAAGATTAAAGAGATAAAGTGAAAAGAAAGCTGTATGCCAGTGTGAGTTAATTCTTAATTGGTAACCCAGATACAGATTTAAAAAGGTCCAAACACATAAAAAAATGACTGACAACTTATCTGTATAAATTATTCAGGAATATGAATAATTGTGAGAAATGTTTTTCTAGACACAAATCTATGGATAAGGAAGAATGAAGTATCAAGTTAAAAAAATCTGAGTTAATTTGTAACCAAGAGGCATATACAAATGTCCCGTACAAACAGTTTGGGGTGGGATAGAATGGTGGGAAATGGATTTATAATTTTAAATTTACTAAATATGATCACGTAAAATACTTACCAGTGAGAAAACAAGAGCAGCAATTCCACCATAAACACATTGTAAAATCTAAAATCGGTAGGAATAATAAAGAGTAAGTCAAGTGTTTCAAAACTGATCACCATTCAGTTTGGTCACAGTTAAAACTATTCACTATTTTTAGTTTCAAACTTTGTAAAAAGTTTAGTAGAACGTGAATGAATAAACTGTAACTATAAAGTACAAAAGAGAAAGAATAACATGGCAGGGCTTGAAAATTACGTGTTCCGACGGCCCGGGACAACCTCTTTTTCAGTCGGGCAAGTTACTTTTTGTGTGCTGGTTGCCCGGCGGACAAGTACAAAATCATACTGCTTTATCTCTTTATTCTTATTAAATCGGCTTTCTCCGTTTTCTGTTCAAATTTAACATAATAACTTCCCGAAAAGCAGTAGCTGACTAGAACCATTTCACTTCGAGCGAAAGCTAAAAATAGATCGAGTTGAAGGAAACCACGTGA
>JARFOD010129550.1:0-13898 GCA_031763545.1 Mopalia muscosa
GGTGTTCATCTCCACTCCAATGGCCTGGACCTAACTTAGGTGTTCATCTCCACTCCAATGGCCTGGACCTAACTTAGCTGTTCATCTCCACTCCAATGGCACTTACGAACCAAATTTTCGAAAGAAGATAGAAAGAATGGATCTCTGTTTGAATGCAAACATACAATATGGCGACTTAGAGAAAATCCTCAGTTGGGTCAGTATTAAACTATTTCATGTCGAAGAGAAGAACTTTTTGAGTCGATCGTATAAAAATAATAATAAAAAGGCGAGTGAAACAACTAACATGATGGTAATGTAATCGGACTGATATAAAAGAATGGTAAGCATAATAATTAATTTACCTTTTCAGTTTAGTGAAATTAAAATACAAAGAGGTAACAAGGAATAATGCCAAAAGCAACTCTACCGCTCTTGTGAAAAAACCAAAAACAAAAACAAACAAAAAACCCCAGCAAAAACAACAACACATGGATCAGACATTTATATGCACGTCTTTATCTGATATGTGATAATCTGTTTAACAAATTTAACAAGTAACAATTTCAAATATGTTAAAAATAAAAGTGTCTTAGGTTTGAAAAAACATAAAGATAGAAATGATAAACGATATGCTGTTTCTGGGTTCACAAAGTATGCATCAATCATTTTCTTTTATGATTCTCATCGCACTGACTGCTTGTTTTTTCGGAACAGTTTGTCTTCGACAATATTGTATGCGTTTGTGGAATTTCGCTGTCAGGAAATAAACACTTTTGGAGAATATGCAAATCTAATTGTATTTTCGACACAAGAATTCCCGACTGACATTTCCGTATGCAGATAAAGGTCGAAGTAAGCCATACAGTGTGTGGCGGCAAATTAAGGCTTCATACACAACAGTTCCGTTGGACTCAGAAATGTTTTCACTCAATTTATACATTCTTTTTCACATAACAGCTTTGCAGCGTCTTCATTGTGCTTTCCCTCATACTTTAGTTATTACGAATCCTCTCTTCAAGTTATGTTTAATTGAGACCAAAGTACTCTTTTTGTCGTTTACTTTGGATTTCTCTTGTGTTTCCCTGATTCAACTGTTATCATAATGGCGCTGCTACATTTTATAATACATTCTTTTTAGTAAAGTACAGAATTTGTCATTATAAGATGAGAAATAAGTAAAAGCAATTACTGTCTATCACTCTTATCTTTACATAATAATCTTAAAGTGTCCTGTAGGACAACAATTTAATGACAATCTGAAAGGAATCCATAGACAAATCCTGTATTATCCTAGCATTCCATAGAAAATTTTTATAATGTCATGTTGGGATTTTTAAAAGATACCCTCGACTATGATTAAGACCCTAGTCTATTACTCCTGTCCTAGTCTATTACTCCTGTCCTAGACTATTACTACTGTACTAGTCTCTAAACCCCACCTTAGTCTATCACTCTTGTCCTAGACTATCACTCCTGTCCTAGACTATCACTCCTGTACTAGTCTCTCACCCCCACCCTAGTCTATCACTCCTGTCCTAGTCTATCACTCCTGTCCTAGTCTATCACTCCTGTCCTAGACTACCACCCCTGTCCTAGACTATCACTCCTGTCCTAGTCTATCACTCCTGTCCCACACTATCACTCCTGTACTAGTCTCTCACCCCACTCTAGTCTATCACTCCTGTCGTATAGTCTATCACTCCTGTCCTAGTCTATCACTCCTGTACTAGTCTCTGACCCCACCCTAGTCCATCACTCCTGTCCTAGTCTATCACTCCTGTCCTAGACTATCATCCCTGTCCTAGACTATTACTCCTTTCCTAGCCTATCACTCCTGTACTAGTCTCTTTCCCCAACCCTAGTCTATCACTCCTGTCCTAGACTATCACTCCTGTACTAGTCTCTATCCCCAACCGTAGACTATCACTCCTGTCCTAGTCTATCACTCCTGCTCTAGACTATTACTCCTGTCCTAGATTATCACTCCCGTATTAGTCTCTCACCGAACCCTAGTCTATCACTCCTGTCCTAGACTATCACTCCTGTCCTAGACTATCACTCCTGTATTAGTCTTTCACCCGTACCCTAGTCTATCACTCCTGTCCTAGACTATCACTCCTGTCCTAGACCATAACTCCTGTAATAGTCTCTCATCCCCACCCTAGCCTATCACTCCTGTTATATCCTTACACTCCAACGTTGTCTATTACTCGTGTCTTAGTCTATCACTCCTGCCCTAGTCTCTCACCCCTACCCTAGTCTATCACTCCTTTTATACCCTTACACTCCAATGTTGTCTATCATTCGTGTCTGAGTCTATCACTCGTGCCCTAGTCTAGACACTAGTCTATCACTCCTGTCCTAGTCTATCACTCCTGTCCTAGTCTATCACTTTTGTCCCAGTCTATTAATCCTACACTAGTATATCATTCCTACCCTTGCCTATCACCTATATACTTGGACTGGAGTGGAGTGTTCTTTCCAGTCCTAGTATATTCTTCCTCTTCTAGTCAATCACTTATACCTTTGTTATCGCTCATTTCGTAGTATATTCCTCTTGTCATAGTCTTTCACTCCTGACCTAGTCTATCACTCATATCCTTGTCCACCACTACTGACCTACTCTATTACTCATATCCTTGCCCATCACTCCTGAACTAGACTATCACTCCTACCCTTTCCATCACTCCTGTCCTTGTCTATCACTCCTGTGCTAGTGTATCATTCCTATCCTAACATATCACTCCTGTCATAGTCTATTACCCCTTTCTTAATCACTGCTACCCTTGTTTATCACTATCGTCCTAGTCTTACACTCCTACGTTTCCTATCACTCCTACTCTTTTTACCACTCGTGTCCTAGTCTAGCACTTCTACCCTTGTCTATCACCCCTGTCTCTCCTACACTAATCTATCACCCCTGCATGTCCTAGTCTTTCACTCCTACCCTAATTTATCACACTTGTTCTAGTCTATCACACTTGTTATAGTTTATCACCCTTGCCCTAGTCTTTCACTCCTACCCTAATATATCACACTTGTTCTAGTCTATCACCCCTGTCCTAGACTTTCACTCCTACTCTAATATATCACACTGGTTCTAGTCTATCACCCCTGTCCTAGTCTTTCACTCCTACCCTAATATATCACACTTGTTCTAGCCTATCACCCCTGCCCTAGTCTTTCACTCCTACCGTAGTATATCACACTTGTTCTAGTCTATCACCCCTGCCCTAGTCTTTCAACTCCTACCCTAATATATCACGCTTGTTCTAGTCTATCACCCCTGTCCTAATCTTTCAGTCCTACCGTAGTATATCACAATTGTTCTAGTCTATCACTCTGCCCTAGTCTTTCACTCCTATCGTAGTATATCACACTTGTTCTAGTCTACTCCCCCCCCCCCTGTCCTAGTTTTTCAACTCCTACCCTAATATATCACTCTTGTTCTAGTATATCACCCCAGTCCTAGTCTTTTACTCCTACCCTAATATATCACACTGGTTCTTGTCTATCACTCCTGTCCTAGTCTTTCAACTCCTACCCTAATATATCACACTTGTTCTAGTATATCACCCCAGTCCTAGTCTTTTACTCCTACCCTAATATATCACACTGGTTCTTGTCTATGACTCCTGTCCTAGTCTTTCAACTTCTACCCTAATATATCACACTTGTTCTAGTATATCACCCCTGTCCTAGTCTTCCACTCCTACCCTAATATATCACACTTGTTCTTGTCTATCACTCCTGTCCCTTTTATCACTCCTGAACACCTTCGTCTAACAGTCTTTTACCGTGACTATCTCTCACTATTTTGTATATCGTTCGTCACTTGTCTATAACTCCTTTCTTTGTCTATTAGTTCCTTTCTTGTTGATTATTCCTTTCTTTGTCTTTTATTTCTATACTCGTCTGTAGTAATTCATTTTTTGTGTATTGTTCTGTACTTGTTTATTATTCCTTTTTTGTGTATAATTTATTTCCTTTCTTATAATTCTCTTCCTAGACTTATATTCTTTTCAATACCCATTACTCCTTTCTTCGCCTATCATCATGATTCCTTTCCATCGTTAAGCTTTCCTTTTCATCTTTTATTGTTCCTTTTTCATCGTCTATCTATAACCCTTTTTCTTATTTATAACCCCTTTCCTTGTCTATAACTCATTTTGTTGTCTATTAATACTCTATTCGCTGTCTATTAGTTTATTCTTGTCTAGCACTCCTGTCGTTGCTTGTGACTCTTTTATAGTCCATCACTCCTTTTATTATTTCACGCACTCCTCCATGTCAGGATTATTTCTTCCATCAAACCGTATCTACAACATTTTTATGTAAGTTTAGAAATTAACAAACTTTTATCTTTATCTTAAAATACCAACAATCATTTAGGATATCATTTGGGATATATGTAATACAAGTGTCTTAATTAAATCGATCCGTTGATAGAGGCTTTTTGTCAGTTAGTTAGTAGCTTTGTTTAAGAAGACGGAATTGCAATGAAAATGTTATCTGTTTGGCACGGTGTTATTGGGTAACTGGCAATCCTTTCTGTGCGTGACCCTGAAACCACTTCACGCGCATTATGAACAGCTGTGTTTTTTTCAGTGTTACGTATTAAGCAGCGAGAGGAACGTTTAATACACAAACGTATATCGATGTTTCACATGCTGTCGATCTATTTGAACATCAGACAGATCGACCAAAGGAAAAGGTAATTTAAACTCATGCAAAGATCGGATAGATAAACGAGATGAAATGGTGCACCTAACTGAATAAACAGCAGACAGAAGGACAAAATACCACGGTCAGATAGAAGCACAGAAGGTAACGGAAAACAGAAGCATCAAATACAACGGTCAGCCGGAAGGACCAGATAAAACGGTCAGTCGGAAGGACCAGATAAAACGGTCAGTCGGAAGGACCAGATAAAACGGTCAGTCGGAAGGACAAGATAAAACGGTCAAATGGAAAAGGACCAAATGCAGCGTCAGGCGGAAGGATAAAATATAACGGTCAGGCGGAAGTACCAGAGACAGTGGTCAGACGGAAGTACCAGATACAGCGGTCAGATGAAAGGACCAAATATGACGGTCAGACGGAAGTGCCAGAAACAGCGGCCAGACAGAAGAATGAAATGAAACGGTCAGACTTAGAGACCAAAGATAACGGTCATAGGGAAGGACCAAAGATAACGGTCACATGCAGAGACGGACCAAATATAACGGTCAAACGGACGTACCAAAGATGACGTTGAATTAGGATATGTTACACAGTTCCAGGGTGCACAAACACGGGTTCACTTTGTCTTTCATAGTAACCAATCCACACGCCAAATGTAATGGACTATACAGTTTTAAAAACATTATATACTAGAAATGATTGGATCGAGGCGTAAAACGTGTAAACAAAGCAGTCCAATTCCAGGCAATGCATGACGCATTCAATTAATTTAATTATATGTGTTGAATTAAGAATAAAATGTATAGAGTTTCTTATATGAACTGACTCCTTCTAACCCATTATTATAAATGGATTATAGTTGTTGAGCTGCTCAAATGAAAAGATCATGTATCAAGTCTTAAAAGCATTTCGTTGTCATCCATTTGGGAATTCCAATACGAGCTGTTTCTATTACGGCCCTTTTATAAGAGTGATATTTACAAAGTATCTTATCCATAAAATAGGCTGGCCAGTTTAAATGATGGTGTTTTATTTTTTGTTTGCCCGTGGTGAGATATTACATTCGAGTTTGCCATTTTACTGGTATGTACTATATTTTCTATTTAATTTAGCACACTTGCACTTTAGCTTATGACTGATAATCGTATTAGGGAGGAATCAATTTAAGAGACAATACTGATGAAAAGGGATCACAGATTAATACTGTTTCTTGTTTTAGTTACTTTTATACCAATAAACCCGCGACAAGTTTAGTTAAAGATGTTTGTCACATGTATGCGAGAAATAGTCTTCGCGATTGTGTTTCTTGGTGTACTGATTCTGTCTTATTTAATTATGTTCTTGACAGACTTTTAACTTGAAAAACAAATTGTTGGTTGACCGAGTGGTTTGTGTTGAGAATATTAACAATTTTATTGGTGTTTTATGTTACAGACTGGTAAATGTTGAATTATGGCGGTAGGAATACCGACACATTATCTCATGTGGAAGATTGTGTTTGTTGAACAACGCCATGGCTGTGGAATTCCTTTATGCAGCGTTATGCCAAACGGTCAGGCAAGCGGTTACAGTCTGCAGTTGGAGATTCGTTTCCAGCAGAAGTGTGCAACTTAACGTTAGCGTTTATAAAGTCAACCAATGAGAGGACGGTTCCCAGCACATTGTTTATTGGGTGAATTCAGAAAATGGATAGCAGTTGATCGAAGCTACACGGGACGTAGTACTCTCCATATACGTGTATTAGTGTGCCTAAGAAACTCAGTCAGCTTAAGGAACTATGATCGTCTCGAACAGATTTCTCACAGTTACACAGTATTGTTACATTATCCGTACTAAAGTTAATGACACAGCCACTTGTTCATTTAGATGAATTATGTCTCTGTTTTCCTTAGCCGCTGGGTGTTAGACAATAAAGCGGATTCGGACACTTATGACGCACCTCAGAGGCTCTAGGTATTCACTTAAAGGGATATTGAAAGGAATTATCATCCACTAACACCATTATCTTCCTTTCGAGAAGAAACCTGTCCCTAGTGTTGCAGCTTCTCGCACTGTTCACGCATCAGCTGGTGCTTTTTTGTGGCTTTCTTAACGGTACTCAGTTCGTTGGACGTACAGGATACATTTTATAAATATAAGAAAGCTAGCTTAAGTCAGTTACGTATGCATTTGTGTGTTTTTTGTTGCGGTGATGGAAATATCTTGGTGGGTATGATCGATCTGCAAATATATGCTACATTTTTGTGAGTAGGCACAACTATTAAGTAACAATTTGGAGGCGTCAAGATCAAGAAATGTGTTTGGACTTAACATGGTGATATAAAGCATTGCTGTGAAATTGTTTGTGAAATATAGAGGTAAAAAGTGCGTCATGTACAGAGTTACTAACTTCGTCTACCTGGCTATTACACTATGTAGTTTTTGTTGTAATCTGTTCGCTCTAGTGATAATTGGGCGAGTGTACCATCGCGATAAGGAGAACATCTCACTACGGATCCTTCTTAACTTGATATCAAGTGGCTTGTTGTTGTCTTTAACAGCCTTTATAAGCACCACTGGAATTCTCTTATTAGATTCGACCGACCTAACTCTAGAGTCGCTATACGACACCTACTGCCGCACGTTCGGCTATTTACAAAACATATTTTATGTGGAGATTTTCATAACGTTAACAGCAATTAGTTTAGAGCGATGGTGTGTGGTGTGCCGCCCATTACAGGCTAAACATGTCATTACAGAACGAAAACTCTATGTGTTTTTAGTGTTAAGCTGGGTTATCACCATTGGAATAAACCTGCCTTTACCGCTATACATTTCAGGTGTCCAGGTTATTTTCGTCACGTCACAGAACATGCACGTTCTTACATGCGCTGAACTTCTCCACCGGGACACATATCTGTGGAAATTCATCTCTCTGACGATTTTCGTTGCTGTCTTTTTAATACCTGTTCTTATCATGAGTGTTATGTACGGGAAAATAATCAAGGATTTGATTTGTCAGTCTAGACCTGGAGTAAATTCTACAGCTCCAAATAAATTTATGAGACAAAGACACCGAGCGGCCAAAGCATCATTGCTCATCTCCGCTCAGTTCACCCTGTGTTACGGCCCATTCGCAGTCTATGCCTTCTGTTTAGCAGTTGGAGGAAAAGCGATCGGAGACGAGGTGCTCAGTTTTGTTCTGGGCTCTGTCATTCCAATGATAGGAGTCGTTCTAAACCCCATATTGTTCTGCTATGCACTGGAGAGTTTCCGTGAGGAAATTAAATCAGTTTTAACATGTAAACCGTTTCACTCTACGATTCACCGATCGAAAGAGAACTTCTATAGTTTCAGCAAATCTCATCTGAGAGGTACTGCGTTATAAAGATATCCTTTACAGTGAACTCCGTGTTCTGATGTTTACTGGGGCTATCTAAGTGCAATTATTAATCATCTTCATTCATCGCAGCTATCCATGGCAGCCTGTGAACACTACACTATTCAATGACAATAAAGGTGTTAGTGTTTTGTGGCGGTGCGTCGTCTGCAATAAAAAAGACAATGCACTTACTCATAACATTGACCAACCAGTCAACGACCTCGTTACAGAACAAGTGTGTATTAAATGTTCTGAAAACTGCTGATTAACTAGAGACTGTAGGAAATTCAAAAAATTCAACGCATTGGCCCTCGTTTTCGTATTATTTAATGGTTAAAACCAGCTAAAAATAACAGACGACTGGCGTAAAGCATTAGATAACAACAAATATGTTGCTGCAATAAGGATGGACTTATCAAAAGCTTTTGACTTATTATCCCATGATCTACTTTTTGCAAAGTTGTTGTCGTGTGGTGTGTCTGACAGTGCCACCAGATTATTAAAGAGTTTTATAGATAACAGAAAGCAACGTTTCAAAATTGATAGAAACCTCAGTGTTTGGGGCAATATTCTTTGCGGTGTTCGCCAGGGCCCCATTGTGGGGCCTCTGATCTTTAACGTTTTCCTGGATGGTTTATTTATGTGTTAAGTGAATAGTACCCTTTATAATTTGGCAGATGACAACTCTATATCCTTTTCTGGTATAGATTTTGACAGTTTAATGAATACACTGCGTTCAGACTGTCATACGGTCAATAACCGGTTCAAAGTGAACCATATGAAAGCAAAAGTTGATATATTTAAGACTTTGTCTGTTGCCAAAAAAAAAAAAAAAAATAGAAATAATCGTAGATATAGACGGCAAAAATATACAGGTAGAAGAAACTGTAAAGTTATTAATCGTTAATATAGACTGCTTGTTAAATTTTAACAACCATTTAACTATTATATTTAAGAAGGCTACCAGATGGTTAAACGCTTTAAAGAAAATTGATAGATACCTAAATATTAATAGTAATCTAAATATAAATCACTGTTATATTTTGTCAAATTTAAATTTTTGACCTCTTGTATGGCATTTCTGTGGCTTATCTTCAACGAAAAAAGATTGCAAAAAATGCAGGAATGTTCTTCACGTTTCGTTTTTAATGATTACAAAAGTGAATACTCTGCATTGTTATCAGAGTCAAAATTACCAACTTTCCGTTTAAGAAGGCTGAGACTTTCAACTACGGAAGGCTTTTTAAATCTTTACGTAAATTAATTCCGGAAATTTTAACTAATCTTTTTAAAACATACGGGTTGAGCTCTGTACAATAGTCTGCAATCAAAATATGGAATAACTTGCCAAATAGTTTTAGAACATGTGAACATTATAATGCTTTAAACAAATTGATTTCAAAATAGAATGGCTGTCCATTCACACGTTCTTTTTGTTCTGAGTGTTAAACCAATTCTACTTTCACTTTATATTTTAAAAAATATATATACCTTGAATTTTTTATTTTATTATTTTTTTAAAAAATTATTTATTGATTTTATTAATTGTTGTCTGATTTTATCATGGTGTGCTTTTATTAGTATTATTAAGTTGTTGCAGATAGCTTTTAGCTAGTGTTTCATATTGTATGCGAAATATCGACGTTAAATAAAACTTATTCTATTCTACTCTTATTCTATAGCTAAATAGTGGTATTATATGTGCGCTGATATGTGGTCTCTGTAGTTTCGTTGAGGAGAACATTTATCAAAACTATATGTTTGTGATAATGATGTCCTATGGCAAGCCGTTTTATCACTTCCACCTTTATTCTATATGAAAAACGATTTCTACATGTGTTGAATATATTGAATTCTTTCTTACGTATGTAAAATAAATGACTTAATTTACATATGTGAAAAAGATTATTTTTCACTTGTATAAAATAAAAAGGTAAGTTAGATATGTAAGGCATCCAAGATCTCAACTACAGACTTCTCCCTCACAGCCAGTATTAATTTAGCGGCTATATATTTGCTAAAAAAGAACGATTTGATCAGAAGTCCATACACCCTCTGCGTTTCGCAAATCATTTGTTATATTCTAACAAAGAATAAATCATAGAAACTACATTAGTTTTATAGGCCTACAATTGCCACTGATTCTGCAGTGAGCACAATTACATCTGATTCGTTGAGAGAATAAAATGATGCAGACTACAATTAAAATACTGAATAAGAATAAACACATCGCCTGATATAATATTTACTCTTTATTGGTCGGCGTAATTAGCACTTTTCGTAATAGAATCTATGGTTTTATGTTTCATGTATAACACTGGTCATTTTCTGCGATTTGCTCTGTTGTTGTATTCTCTCTGCAGAGGACCATTTCCTGATCACATCTCTCGGCTTGGAAGTGTGCCCTGCTGAGGTTAAACTTGCAACGACGGTTGGATACGGTCCCAAATTGCTGTGGGTTAGAAATCATATATCAGTTTTTTGATAAGTGGAACTCTTTTTGCACATATGTAAAATACAAGTTTATTTTACATAAGTGAAATCCTTTTTAACATATGTGAAATAGATAGATTTTTTCTTTTTTTTTTACGTATGTAAAAATAATTTCACATATGTTGAAAGGAATTTTACATGTGTACAAAACAATTCTACATATGTAAAATAAATATTTATTTTACATAACTGAAATTGTTTTTCACATTAGTGAAAATCTTTTAAATATAAGTAAAAGAGAATTTCAGAGATATGGAAAAAGAATTGTACATAAACAAAATAAAAGCAAAACATATTCGACATATGTAGAATAAAGGTAGAAGTGATAAAACAGCTTGTCATATACCCCTCAATAGTTATGCTCTTGTGTTTGTTTCTAATGTCAGTAGTTTATTTTCACCGGTGTGTCACTGTGAATACAGTCCAATGTTATGTTGCCTGAACTATTGACATACAACCTTTTATTTACAATTTAAAATGAATAAATGTCTTTAATATAGACTGATTGTTTAAGTTTTACAAGGTTCGCTAGACCAATAAAATAAAAAAATACGAAAGTTTTAAACGTCCTCAATCAGTCTACTATGCGACATTTAAACTTTCTCAGTCTGCAGCGCCCTCTACGTCCCACTTTATCAGCGCTTCTCAAAGGAGACAAACTGCTTAAGAAAAACCCAAGCAAATATTCATAGCAATGATTTATTTATGTAGAAGTTCACTAAATACTAGTTTCTGGAAGAAATTGCTTACCATACTTATACTGCTTCTGTCTGATATAGTCCCGATTGTGAATCGATGTCTTTTTTAAATGAAGGTCATTGAGTTATTGAGTCTAATAAAAATTTAAGTGAGGAGAGTGTGAAAGCGTTGCATATTAACAGATATGGACTTTCTGTGAGAATATTTATGTGTTTGTTTTACAGCTGTATAGTGAGTTTCAATCAGATTTAGCGATATAGTGCAATGAACCCGACAAAATCTAGGATCGGCTGGTTAATTAATACATATAAAAGTGTGCGGATGAATGCAGACATAGCAACGTATATATATCTAAAACAACATAAATGTCGATAACCCACAGATAAAATTATCAATATTTTATTGAATCAAAGGAAATTGTACAGAAGAAAACAAAACAACAACATCTTATCTCCATGAGAAGGCAGGGGATTTTATATATTTAATGGTGATATTAAAGAACGGCACAATTTAAATATCACAGAGAATTTGCAACGAACAACCCAAACGCTTTTCTTAAAAATGTCTGTTCTAGAACTTTTAGTTCCAACGACATTTTCTTACCTTTTTAATTTACTGGAAAATTACAAAAAATCAATTGATATTTCTTTAGTCGGAAATTGCTCGAAGGTAACATGTACTTCGGAGCGGTCGGCCTAAAAATTACTTGAACTTTTTATTGTCTTTAAACTTAACTTTTAAACCTAAAGTAACATAGAAATTCCAATTCCATTTCTCAATTAGGGAAATATAAATGTTATGTTTTTCAAAAACATTTCATGGCGGCGGCAAATGTATCGTATTCACCAAGTCAGTATAAAGAGTAACCAACTGCTCGTGTAGAGTGACTATTTGTTGGGGAATATCAGTGGAAGATAGGGCATAACAGCACAGTCAGTCATCTACTCCATGATAATGATCTACGTTGAGAGTTTTCAATCCTAATTATAGACTCATTTTTAGCACCTTCAGAATGCATTGATGGCAAATGTGTCAAGCGCAAATAAATTCTCTGTCCGAGTTTCATGAGGTTCTAACGATCCAATTGTGTATTTATCAATAATTATAAATTGCTATAAATCAGTCACACTGAAGTTATAACCCTTAACTGTATCTGAAAGCAGAAAACCCACCCACATTTGCACAAAACTGTTTATACCAACACCAGACAAGATAGTGGCATAGCTCAGGAATGTGTATTGGAGCGCAGTCAATCGAGCAGCCTTCAGCACCTCGTAATGCGGGAGAACGCTAAATTTGAGCTGACCTAGATATGACAGAAACATAAGCAGCCTCTGTATCACAGAATTTTAATTGAATACACTTCAGATTAATCACTGTCAAGGTTTCGCTCGGAATCTTTGAATACAAGACAGTTATTTATATCACAATCGTTATCATCAATCCAGTGAACCTGGCGTGGTCTGAGTAAGAAAGATGACATATCCATTAAATTTCCAAACTCCACATTTGTGTCAATTTCATATTGAAGATGTCAATCACAGGACAGATATGAGTTTACAACATGGCTTGGAAAAATCATTATTCATATTGCAGACTTTCCCTGCCTGAACAATCACGGAATATGTTACCATTCCTGTATAGGGAAAACCCGTTAAATAACAAAACACTTTGTTGTTTAATTTATTTTCGAAAACTGCATCTTCAAGTAACCAAAACGGGATGAGCTTTGTACAAAATGCAGTTCATCCACTTTATACCGAAGTTAGCTCAGGGGTTCCTCAACAGTCCACAATGGATATTCTTTACTGGTGCAGACCATGGGCTTTTTCACAGGGGTAGACGGCTGGGCGTTCTTTTCTGAAGTAGATCATGGGCTTTTTACACAGAGGTAGACCGCTTGGCGTTCTGTTCTATAATAGATCACGGGTTGTCTTCCAATGTAGCATACCATGGGTTTTCTTCCAATGGAACCGTTCACGGATCACTGGAGTAGACCATGTGTTTTCTTCATTGGAGTAGACCATAGGCTTTCTTCATTTGAGAAGACCATGGTCTTTTTTTATGGGAGTAGACCATGGTCTTTCTTTATGGGAGAAGACCATTGTCTTTCTTTATAGGAGTAGACCATGGTCTTTCTTTATGGGAGTAGACCATGGTATTTCTTTATGGGAGTAGACCATGGTCTTTCTTTATGGGAGTAGACCATGGTCTTTCTTTATGGGAGTAGACCATGGTGTTTCTTTATGGGAGAAGACCATGGTCTTTCTTTATGGGAGTAGACCATGGTCTTTCTTTATGGGAGTAGACCATGGTATTTCTTCATTGGAGTAGACCATAGGCTTTCTTCATTTGAGAAGACCGTGGTCTTTATTTATGGGAGGAGACCATGGTCTTTATTTATGGGAGTAGACCATGGTCTTTATTTATGGGAATAGACCATGGTCTTTATTTATGTGAGCAGACCATGGTCTTTCTTTATGGGAGTAGACCATAGGCTTTCTTCATTTGAGAAGACCGTGGTCTTTATTTATGGGAGTAGACCATGGTCTTTATTTATGGGAGTAGACCATGGTCTTTCTTTATGGGAGTAGACCATGGTATTTCTTTATGGGAGAAGACCATTGTCTTTCTTTATAGGAGTAGACCATGGTCTTTCTTTATGGGAGTAGACCATGGT
>JARFOD010129561.1:0-13896 GCA_031763545.1 Mopalia muscosa
AACGTTAAAATGACAATTTTAGGAAGAATTTTATTTCTTAAAACTATGCATATCTGATTCTTTGAGTATTAAAGTACCTATTACAGAAAAGTAGGGCTGAAGTACTGTGGATCTCCTTTAAACATGTCTTTCTTGAATATCTGTTTGTTAAATTTAATGTATATATTTATGGTTTTATTTTACAGATCATTAAGTGCCCATGTTGTGAAAAGACATTTACTAGAGATATGTTTCTTTTGGACCACTTCAGCAAAAAGAACAACAAAAGAAATATCCAACATGGTAAATACCTTCTTGGTTCAAATGGTGTTTTTTGTTATATCTTGCCTGATCCACAAAATGAGAGGTCTTTGTGTTGTCCTGCTTTGCCAGTGTACTGGTGATGTCTAGGGTGGTTTCCTTCACCTATAGCCATGGCCCTGCAGAATACTCCCTCGGCTTCCTGGGTCGATCCTAAGAGGCGAGAAAAGAGGTTGCTTTCTGTTGCCCTGGTGTTCCCAGAGCTAAAGGGTACAAGAAGCAGATTTGTTTGTGATGTTCTGTATTTGTGTCCGTCATCATATAAGTGAAATACCGCAAGGTTTCCTCTTGTTTTTTCTACTGCAATTAGGCAAAGAACAGTGTGAAGTGGACAATCTGTCATCAAATAAGTGAAATACTCTTAAGTATGATGTTAAACTCCACTCAATACAACAAACCTTTTATGCAATACGTTTTGAGTATGGCATTGAACCTGGATCAAACAAACAAACAAACATACTAACCTGAAGTTGACATTCTTCATTCAGTATATTTCTTCTAGGCTATACTTTCATAATACTTTACATCAATATTACAGATGGAATAAATGTGTTTCATGATAGTCTACTGACCCTGTTATGGTTGGATGATATATCTCTAAAAAATAGTTTATTGCATCAGGCTATATTTTTAGTTCTTTCATATGGTATAGGAGCAGTCGTTTGCAAAACTCCAACATATGGAGCACTCTGGCTAAGGGAAGTTTGCTTGAAGAGTAGCAATGCTGTCTTTACTTAGAACTGGAGGAAAATAAAATTTCCAGCATTTTGAAAACACTTCTCATCTTGGTTATGCTAGTGACAATTATTGATGGAATAGTATTCGAAAGGGCAGTCACATATTAACAAAGCTACAGAGGAAAATCTTTAAAAATTGGTCCTCTTTGAATGCTTTTTCATCATAAAAACAGCTTCTTTCTTTCCTAATATCCATTTTATGAGTTTAGGTGGAAATTCCAATGAAACATTTCAATACAAAAGGGCAAATACCATTGAGATCTCATATAGGTTTTTGATTCAACACCAGTTGATTTAATTATGATGTACTTTGATCATACATGTGTAAGACATTTATATGTAATTTAAATTATTGACAACTTTTTGGGTCTGAACACACCAGGAATTGTGGGTGTGTTTATGGATGTTCATTCATTCACATTTGGGGTCTGAACACACCAGGAATTGTGGGTGTGTTTATGGATGTTCATTCATTCACATCTTTCGAAACACTTCTCTGTGTGCATATATAATATGCAAATATTCACCATAGAGCAAAGCTCCACGGGAATGTTATCAGGTAGTGTAGGGTCTGAACACACCAGGAATTGTGGGTGTGTTTATGGATGTTCATTCATTCACTTTTTGGGTCTGAACACACCAGGAATTGTGGGTGTGTTTATGGATGTTCATTCATTCACATTTTGGGTCTGAACACACCAGGAATTGTGGGTGTGTTTATGGATGTTCATTCATTCACATATGTAGTTATGTTTAGTTAAAGGTCTTTAGTTGCACCTTTGTGAGCTTGTTAAAATATTTTGAATCAACATTTTTGTTGATTATTAATATTTGCTATTTTGTTACCTGTCAACCTGTAGCAACATATTGTAATGATTTCTGAGAAATTGTGATGTTCTGTAACAGAACATTATGTCATCTGTTTCCCAGACACAATTTCTAAATCCATTAAATACATTTCGAAGTTGTAGTTGTAGGGACGAATTTTAGGTGGTTAAATGTATCCTCTACAACTGATAAGTATTGGTCTACAGGCACTTTTAAAAAAGTTGAATAAGGAGTTGATCAGTAATTTACAAAAGAGAATTATAATTTGGGAATAAATTTAAAATTAAATTGATACCCCAAAATTATAATTTTTGCTTTACAATTCTTTTTTGCAGATTACTCCTTATTTCATGATTTCTCTATAGAGATCAATAAGGAGTTTCGCAGAATTTTGTCATGGTGTTTCAAATTTATGGCTTAAATATGTGAAAGAAAATAAGTATGTACTTCATTACAGATCAGAGTTTTGCACAGTTTTGTTAAGTTTGAGTATTTGAGTATGATGCGCACCAATTTATGATATATCAATTTAAAATGTACCGTTTTATAAAGCATATAGTAAAGCACAAATAAAACTTAGTTAACAGGAATGGGATATAAACGTTGTTGTCTCTAACCCCTGGATAAAATGTAAAACTTCTCACAAAAACGACAACAATTTTCCACAGTGTAATGATTTTGATATGAATTGCAACCAAAGTTTGTTATTAAATTTTTTTGGAAAACTTGCATATAAATAGGTTTTTTGTACTGTTTATCAATAGAATGTTACAATTGTGATTTTAAACGTATAAAACACAAACTCTGGAGCTACTCCAAGTAATCATAAGTCATTAAAATAAATAAATTGCATAAATGATTTCGCTGAGTAGCTCAAGAAAATAGAATTTAATTGGAAATATATTTATATATAATTTATACATAAGATGATTTTTCGATTCTAATTGATCTACATCCCTGTGTAAAAATATATTTTGAATTAAATGAATAAAACACAAAGGCCTGAGCTACTCCAAGTAGTAATTAATTATAAAAATGCCTTATAACTTCTAGCTGTTGGGACAGAGAAATAGGCTTTACCACAGGGGGTCTTACATGTTATTTCTGTGGACTGTCCCAAAATTAGGGTGTCCCAACTTATAGAAGTTATAGAGTAAATAAATCACGTTAATGATTTCTCTGAGTAGCTCAAGAGTTTGTGTTCTATTTATTTATTTTTTTGTAATTTAAATTTAACACACTTTTATCTATGCAAAACTGATCAGAATGTTGCTGGAGACCTATACATTGGTCGAAATGTTCAATCTCCACTTGTCATGTATTTTGTTTTATAATATTGTAAAAAATCCAAGGTAAAAGATTTGTCACAATAAATGATTTTTCTATAGACGTGACAAAGCCGAGTCTGATAATCTGAAAGGGATCCTATTGTACTCTAAAATGAAATACGTGTGTATTTTAGGCTAAGGAGCCCTCTGGCTAAGGAAGGTACAGTTGGAGTCTCATAATGTCAAAAAGGGGCGTTGCAGGATGTCCTCTGACGTCAAAATGAAAAAACTTGTTTGACATCCTGTAATAGCTCCACTATCATGAGTGTTCTTAAGTCAGAGGAACGTTTTGCAGGATAAAATTAGCTCCCTTGCCTCTTCCAGGAGACTCCCATTGAAGTATATTTATGCTGTTAGCTATGGATGAACATTAGGATGTATAATGCTTCATAGTATAGTCATGTTGCTGATCACTCTTTCGAAGTTCTTCACCATGATATAAGTGAAATCACCTAAAGACCTTGGTCGTGGCTTACTGGTTAGCGAGTGCGCTTACTTATCCTACTTCAATGTACCTTTCACAGGATTGATTCCAACTGTCAACCATCAGGTGTATGAGTAAGTCACAGGATGTGGTTCTGGCTATAGTCAGGTATATGAGTAAGTCACACGATGTGGTTCTGGCTATAGTCAGGTATATGAGTATAAAGTCACACGATATGGTTCTGGCTATAGTCAGGTATATGAGTAAGTCACACGATGTGGTTCTGGCTATAGTGGTACTGGTTTTTACACTGCTTCCTCTGGTTTCCCCCGTAATTGCGCGAGGAACAGTGTGAAGTGGACAATCAATCATCATGTAAGTGAAATACTCTTGAGTACGACATTAAACCCCAATCAAACAAAGAAATAAAAACAAACTTTTAAGAACAGCAAAAACCAATCAATTAGTTTTGGTTTTAGGAATTCAAGTACTAACCTTTACCAACACGACTGAGTGATTGGCTGACTGACTGACTGATTGATTGGTTAGAGTTTAATGCCGTACTCATTATTATTTCTTTTAAATGACTCAGTGATGCACTTTAAAGGCATGAACAACAGAAAAGCCATGATGTGAAATATAACATTATAGAGTTTTGATTGGTTGACTGTTTCGCAATCCTTTATCGTCCAATCAAAATGCCACAAATTAGGGGAATCCCCATTAGTCGTATTTTAATTCAATGTTAAGTATCAACCAGTAGATAGGCCCATTGCCACAAATTTAAGGATTTTTGGGTTGCATGTAACACACACTAAAGCTAGTAATCAAATAATTCATACAAGCCTTAGAAATGTAATGAAATCTTTAATTGACATCTCCTAGATGATGTTGAAATAATTTATGAATTGCACAATGTTGGTAAATACCTTATAACTTCTAGAAAATGTGAAAGAGAAATAAGCTTTACTGGGGGTCTTACATGTTATTTCTGTGGCCTGTCCCAAAATTAGAATGTCCCAACTTATAGAAGTTATAGGTTAATACGAAATGTTCTTAAAGATTAGTAACAAGAAATTAATACTGTTGCATAGAGATTTGACTTTCAACTATTGTTTTTCACTGTCAATAAATGTTTTGTTGTTTTTTTTTCTCCATTTTATATGTTTTTTCTACCATGAGAGTTTACCCTAAATGTTATATTTAAACTATTTTTATTTCTTGATTTTACCTTATATATTGAGTATTGCACAACTCGTTTTTTTAATCAAATGAGAAATTCGTTTGAGCTCAATTTTAATATAGAAGGCAAGCATCTTTGATAAAAACACACAATGTTTTGAATCAAAATATGTACTTATAAATTGAAACCACCTTTATGTATACAGATACAAAGCTGCTGGGCTTATTTCAGCCAGTATTGGCACAGAAATGATGTTGTATTGTTTATCGTTTTGTAATGTTTGAGTATAACTGAGAGAAAATAGTGCAGAATTCTTTAAAGAAGGGAAAAAGAAAACATTTTGAGGGACAAAAAGAGAAAAAATGCACCCTTGTGTAATGCATTTCACACTTTAATTTATTTCAAAGGATCAGAACAAGTTATTTTGTATTAGGTGCTCCACGTGTCTCTCTTTTTTTAGGTGCTCTGTGTCTCATTTTGTTTAAGCGCTCTATATATCTTATTTTCTGTTTGAATTGTTTTAACGGGGAGGGGGGGGGGGGGGGGGGTAGTGGGGTTTGTAGCAAGAACATCAGTATTCTTGCGTGAACCAGACTTCTGTCGTGTTAACTTCGACCACGGAATCATTGCAACCAACAAATAAAAAAATATTTAAAAAATGCCCGCCATATTCAATCTAGTTATCGTTTTCAAAAGTGGACCGAATACTTTTCAACATCAACAAATAATCGCCAAATAATTGATTTATTGGTAAATACATAGGTTTTGGGTTCGAAATATTTGAAAGTTTGAAATATTTCTAAAAATGTACTTATCAGAAAACTAACTATATGTTAACCGAACCATATGGCGGCCATTTGTTTTTAAATTTTAAATTTTTTTTGTGCCTACAATGCTATATAATTCGTGACGTGGTCGATGTTAACAAGACAAACGACTGGTTCACGCGAGACTATGATATCAGGATATTCTCGGTTCCTTTTATTGGACGAAAGAAATGTCCAGGGGAAAATGGCAACCAATCAGAAGACTGTAAATGATGGAATGCTCTGAATGTGTTACAGCAATTTGTACTGTGGTAATGAACCTTAACGAATTTTAACGTTAATTATTTGGTGATGTGATTGTGCTATTAGTGTATCTTTTTCTGAATTACAGGGAAATTAATTGCTCATCGGGATCTTACTTTTCACTAATCACCAAGACTAAATATCAGATGCCAATTTTCTCTTAAATAAAAACCATCTTCGTGTTAACAGTGATAGCATTCCCCAAAAATGTACGCTCATAAAATGCAACGACTATTTATGCAACACATTACAGACCAGTTTAGATATACTGGGGCCCGTTTCACAAAACGATCTTAGCTTACCCAAAACGTGATTGCCATGACGACAAGTGCTGAAGACAAAGTGTTGCCATGTCATTTACGTTCAACGTAAGCTAAGATCGCTTTGTGAAACGAAGTATATCAAGCATAAGTATGAAACCAGCCATTACCCAGTCTCAACGGCATTGCGACCAGCGCGGATTGTTGAATAAGCGCCACCTAGCAAGACATAGGGGACCTCGAAGGACATGAATTGGATGTGGAATCCTGGGTAAATGAAGCTTAAACAATTTCTACAGCTTTTCAAAATGTTATATTTCACCCAAAAGGTAGTGGATTCTGAGATTCAAACTGTGCGAAACGAACTAACTCCCCCCATTTCTTACCAATGAGTCATATGGCCCTATGATAGTCGACTCAAAGTCAACGTGAATGTCGTTGCGACGTGGTAAAGGCTGGTTTCATACTTCTGATATAATATTATGCTTAAAAAGGGACGGGATATGAGAGTGTAAACAAAGCTTTGTACCAAATTTATTATTTTTTTTATTTATTTAATATTTAGGTGATTGGACATATGTTTTACTTTGCCATAATACAGATAGTTAAATAAACGTTTTTATTTCTGCAGTCTGTTTCTCTATTTTTAGTAAATCTTTTTTTATTGTGTTATTGCGATCATGGACAAAATATATTCCTGTATGCTGTCTTTCTACCGCATGTTTGAGGTGGTTCCATCGGGATTCGAGGATGGTTTCCTAGCATCACATGTTACCCTGCCAAGTCTTCCCATGAGTGAACAACTTTAAGTACTGTCTTCAACCTCAACGAAAACAATGTAATCACTGCATGCCGATTGTTTCAGCTACAACCGCTCAAACGTCTGACGAGCAATTTTCACCAAGCACTGGGATGCTCAAAGCGTCAAAATGGGGGCCATGACGGACACATTTTGCACTAATATTTTTCCCTAATTGAAAATTGAAAAGTTTATTTTCCCATAACCTTCGAACTATCTTCAAAACATAACTTCCGACAATGCTCTCATTAACATACCACACCCTCTTATATTCATATCAATGTAAGATACATATAGAAAAAAGCAACGTCCTTTATTTTTATTTTTCGTTCTCCAAACATCTATGTTGTCACAGTAGTGTGAGACAAGAGAACCCAATTGCACCGATTCTTCCCCTTTTCATCACTATTCAATGATGCCTATTGTAAGCTACGCTCGTATAACCAGCGATCGCCTTATACAGTGGCCAATACTGACTGTACCCTATACGCTGGTTCATATAGCAAAGCCTTTCCGGTAAAAGGCCGTGGAGTTAGACGCTAGACTCACATAAAATTATATTAGTTGATGTGGTCACATGAGCATACACTCCTCTTGTCAGGAACTTTGCTCCGCCAATTTGCAAACCTGTATACTCATGTGACCTGATCAACCAATAGAATTTTGTGTGAGTCTAGAGCCCAACTCGGCGGTCCTTTGCCATATGAACCAGCGTATAGGGTACAGTCAGTATGGGTTACTGTAAGCCGATCGCTGGTTATACGAGCGTAATTTTAGCCGCCTAACTTGTGAGGCTTTGCCAATTGTGGCGACGACGGTCACTTATTTATATTTTTAACTAGGAAAAACCTGGTCGCTTTATTTCTAATTCTACTTATACCAACGACTAGAAGAAAAAAAAAATGGTCAAAAAAATGACCATGACTAATATGATCGACATATTCCTTTGACCAGGAACACCTAATCGGGCCGTCTATCCGATGAAGAGCACTCAAGTTTTGCTGGTTTGGGTATACCGCAAGATTTTTACGACCAGGTTTTTGCTGGTCGAACGGGATCCACGCATGCGTTGTCTGGTCGGGACCATGCGGTTCTTCTAACAATGTTTTGGCACCAACTTTTTCCTCTAATTGAAATTCTCCCATCGTGTTAACCACCTCTAACTATCTGCCAAATAGAATTTGTTCCGCTTTCAACAATCCAACATATCAGACACTACTTTGTTCCTAACAATGTTATACGTATATATGGAAAACGACAATTATCTTAAATCTTAAAAATCTCAAAAAGGAGCGGAAAGACTAGATAGCTATCTGTATGGCTATTAAGTAAGTCACGGCATTAAACACCAATCAATCAATCATTTCCACGCGTCCAAACACTTTTAGTTTCATGAACTAAATCAATTACGGCATTAATCCCAAACAAACACTGAACAGGAACATGCATAGGCCTACCGAACGTCAGCAGTATTAGTCGACTCGGGGAAAAAATGAATTTCGGGCCGTGTATGAATTAATTTCAGGGCGGGTAGAAATCAATTTCCGGGCGAGTGGAAATTAATTCGGCGCCGATAGAAAATCGATTCCGAGGTGAGTAGGGAAAAAAAAAATACAAAATACAAAAAAAGAAATGCATGTCCCCAATGAACCGCCGTATTATGGAGAGATAATAAAAATTCTACCCCCTGTCTCTATCGCTTCCTGAATCCTTATAATACTGAGTAAGATTGATTTCAGCAGAAGAGAATCAGTTGTAGTCTCGCTTAACCTGACTTAGAACTTCGACCACGGCTATGTCGAAGCAGCAGAAATTTAATTAAAAATTTTGTTTGTTTGCTTGATTTGTGTTTAACGTCTGTAAAGGATATTTTACTTATATGACGATGGAAACCCCATTGTGTGCATTGAGTGAACATTGTTAATGAGGTTCTAGAGTGGTGGTATTTCACCTGTTCCAACGTCTTTTTGGGTTGAAATGTCTTATCTAAATTTATGTTGATTCTGCTCATTATTTTAATAATATGTGTGTACCTAATTTCGAATACTTGCAAATAAAATAAAGTTCCAAAAGCTGCCTTTTTACCTCGAGCTTCCCATATCTCACAGCTTGGGCCCTCCCTTGAGTCAGGCAAATATGACTACATGTTTCGTTGTGGTAGGCTTTAGCGATCAGACTTGCGCTTTCCTGAAAAGAACTTCGGTTTGATTAAAAACAACTCGAAAAGCGTGCGCATGAATGCAAATGCACGTATAAAAGTCTGTTAGGTAACCATGCAGCCCCTACTGTGAAGTAGCAAACTACTGTTGATACATAAAACGTTGAGGTTACATTGACGGCAAAAGTGTCTTTCTCTACACTAAAAAAAAAAAGACTTATATGCGGGGTGCAAACCTTGTAAAAACTGAGGGTGTGTGTTTTCTAGGTCTGTGTTTTCTAGACACCCCTTACTAGTATGTGCCATGAAATAAGCCTTATAACGACATTGTAAACAATAGTCCACATAGAAGTATGACAATGCAGAATTCCGATGACCCACAAACAACACCGGTTATTGAAAATCCGGTCGAGATATATCTCCATTAAACAGACAGTAATGTTCAACCGATCTTTCAGGCAGTAGGCCTACCGGTAACGGAGATACAGCGGTGCTCTCTGTATTTCGTTGGCTACATAAACACTTAACATGGCCACAGTGGTGGAGAGAAGGATAGCGGCCGTTATCGGTGCTGCAGTGGCGGATGCGGCAGGTAAGCTTCCCGTCATACGTATAGAGAGCATTACATTCCAGGTGGCTATTTTAACTTATAGGCGTATACTGGACAGAAATCTCTATACGGTAATCTGCTTGATTTGGAGTTTTGGAGCCAGGCTCGTTTTGAAGGCCTATCTTTTAACATTATAGTAAAACTACTCTCTCCATTTCCGACGATTTATTTAACAAATAACACAAACCTCTTACCTGAACTAATATACTTAACTTGATAAATAACATGGATTTTGGCTAAATTTTCCATTTAAGCTACGTTTCTTTATGAGAATTCGTAAAGTAACTGGTGCAGATAATGTGCGCAGCTGTGAGCAGATCATTCAAATCTGCATTGTCAACCTAAACAAAGAGTCCAATGTTGGTGGAAGCGTTCTGTCTCTTTTATTATTTAAATGATCATTACTGTAGAAGAAAGCTCTTCAGCTTTATACTTCTTTTTTATTTATAGACACTATACAGTATTAATTCGTGTATTTGAGATAATTTCGTTTGTTTCCTTACAAATCGCGCAGATAGTGTTTAACTGTAGCCTACATGCGGTGTTGTTGTGGTTGCGCGCTGACAGATATTATTTCGATAAGAGTGTTAGATAACAAAAAAGTTTTTAAAACATCTGAGTAGATACTTTTGCTTTTAGAAATACTTATGTTTCATGTAACCAAAACGAAGCTTGGCACCGGTAGTCGAAACCAAATTGAGTCTAGCGAGACTTCGGTTGCATTATTAGCCATTATACATGGCTGCCATTGGCAGCTTCCTTCGTCTTACTCCTACTTATTGTTTCCATACAAACCCATGGTGATGGATGGAAATAGATCCACCACTATCGCCCACAGGGGCTCGGTACCATAGTGGTCATAGATGTATATAGGTATTATCTCTATGACTATATACATGGACGACCTCTATGGTACCGATCCCCTGTGCTATCGCCGGCCTCTCAAAACATATATCTGATTTTTAACTGATTTTTTAATATTGTTATGATTAGATACACTTAAACACATTTCTATCATGCCTGTACACCCGGGGCCACTTTCACAAAACGTCGTACGACAAATACAAAGCGTACGATAAAATTAGGCCTACGTCATGTTAAAACATAGCGTCAAATTATCGTACGAGATGTCAGTGTTGTATGGCCCCCATACCTCGATTTCTGGTTAAGACGGTGCATGTCTATTTACAAATAAAAACTGCTAAATCTTAACAACTGTCGACATTTACTATCAACAGTAGGCCTAGGCCTACATATATTAACACGGTATAGAATAAACCCGCAGAAAAACAGAAAGTATCTCCTGGCTCGTTTTAAAATGAAAGTAATCATACTCCATGAGTGGCGAGTCCATTTAGTTTCTGATTGCATCTGTCGTCAGATTTGAAGAAGGAGCACTACAAGAAGTTTGGTCCCGAGTCAGAATATGAAAATAAATCCAAAGAAGGTATGTTTCAGTCTGGTACTTCTATTTTTTAATAGGTGGTTGGAGGAAGCTTCTACCCAATCGGTTTGTGATGTTTTAGTACCGATATTGCGCTCTGGGATATGTTCTATATTTGTCCCGTTTCGAATTATTTTGTTGTCTGTAGCATCGAGGGTAGTTTATCCATAATTGGGCTGGCACATCGTCATGTGAGTGAAAAATCCTTAAGTACAGCGTTATATCCAATCAAAGAATCAATTTTGTGTTGATTTACCAAATCCCAACACATTCTTGTCTGCTTTGTCAGCCAAACTAATGTCAATAACAACTCCTCCAGACCGCCCATGCCACTAGAATCGATCATTCGGCGCCAACTGGTGAGTAAGTGGTGGAAAGGCTCTTAACTACAAACTGTTCTTGACGGGTCAAATATGCCAGTTAAGCGCCAACTAATTGGTGCCTACAAAGTTCCAATGTAGCATAGCGTTGTATAGTCTCGTCTGGTTTGAGATAGGCTATATGCCAAGGTTTATCATGGAAACTGGTTTGGAATAGCGTCTTGCTTTTAAAGATGACTGTACGCCTGTTGGATGTGTCACACTCTTAATCTTTATGTTTTAAAGACATTTAAGTCGTCTTATAGCTTACGTTGAGCGTAACTGTCATGGCAACACTACACTATGTGTTCAACGCTGGTCGCCATGGAGATCGCTTTGTGAAACGTTCAGGAGTCCCTGGGATACTGGACCCGTTTCAAAATGATCAGCTAGTTGGCCTTATTCTGACTACTTCTTATTTTACTAAAGTCCCGGTCACAACCCGCTGTGTGTGTTTTTAGTCAGACGGTCCGTTTTTTGGTGAAGCCGTACTGGGGGTGAATCCGTAGCCGACCACAGCTCGAACGCAGCGAAAGTTTCTTGTGCACTAAGAGTGCTACGACGACGTGTCCGCGTGCTCCCAAATCCGTATTGAGTCGGTACTCACCACCTACGGATCCCCAACTTTTCCCCACGTTTTGCAAGTAGACAACACGCACTTGCAAGACGGCAGGTTGGGATCACGGCTTTACTGGCATTCACGTCAGTCGTGTTGTAGTGTAGTGTATATAAACGCACAAAACGAAGTCAGTTTTATTGAATAAAGTTGCAACTCAATTACTGTACTTTTTTCAGGTGCTGAAATAACTATGCCGATATCTTCACCATGGAGACATGGCAGCATAAAGGACTTCATAAAAAAATACGAAGCAGGATCGGAAGAGACCGGTAAAGTTGTTAAGAATAGGCCCACCTTTTGATTAAAATCGTCGCCGTCTTACCCCCATGGCTTGCGTACAGAATACAACTTAATATAATATGTTTATGCCTTCACTCGTTTTTACCAGTGTCTAGAATTGGTCATTTACGTTTTGGAGTTGCATGCCATCATATGAGTTAAGTCTCATTTAATAGAACAACGAAGGTCGATAAACCCTAACTCGAACAAAGTATACCCGTTCGATTAAAACCGTCGCCGTCTCATATCCTCGTCATTGCGCATGGACATGCAGTCTACGTTGCAAAGCTAGAGGGCTACAAAATGGAATAATACATAAATATTTCATATTTTGCAGGTTCGGAGACTGATACTTCTATAGACTGTGTTGCCAAGGTTGCCCCAGTGGTGGCCAAGTATGCCGGTCACCCGGACCTTCTGCAGAAGGTAGAGGGCGTAATTCGGGTCACCCAGCAGTCAGATGTCACTGTAAGCTCAGGACTAGCCGCAGCAAGGTACAAACAACTCGTATCGTTTACTCTCATTCTAAACATTATTCGCTGATTTACCTGCGGAGATTTCTGGAATCTCCTCAAGAAATCTGGAGATAGATTCGCGAATAATGCTTAGAAAGCGATTACTCTTTTTATAGCAGATTGTTTAGTGGTGCCTACAGAGCCAACATTGAATGTGCTGACAAGGTATTTCATAATTAGTTGTCGCAATTAGTATGTTTTGACCATAATCGTGTTTCTTTAAACTAGCCCAGAGGAAAAGAATTTCCAAACCTAAGCTCAACATTTCACTTATTTCTTGTTTGTATATTTCTGTAAATTATTTTACCCGCATTGGAAATTTTAAATTGACCATGGGAAACTTATGTCCCTTTTTTTTAAAGAAAGTCTCTGACGTTCTTAACTCTTCGTGTCTTAACTCTTCGTGTCTTAACTCTTCGTGTCTTAACTCTTCGTGTCTTAACTCTTCGTGTCTTAAACTTATAAATACGTTTTAGAAAAAACTCAAAATGTAAAATAGATCTGATTGTTATAAGGACACCTTTTAAAGCCATTTAGTCAATTGACACATAAGGTTGAGATCATTGATCTCTCACGGTTTTTCGCCCTCTGGCTAAGGGCAGTTTGTTTGAAGAGTAGCAATGCTGTGGTACTCAGCGCTGGAAGAAGATTAACTTTCCAACATTATTTAACGCTTCAAAGCTTGTGCTAGTGTAATTTTTGTTGGAATACACCACCATAATATAAGTGGGACAACATAAAGCACAGGGTAAAACACCAATCGATCAATCAATCTCACTATGTCTCTGATCAGGATTTTGGAACATTTCATCCTTCACGGTCCAGACCCTGATGCATTTGACAAAGTGATTAAAGAGCTGTCTAACCCAAAACGTAAGAATCCCCAAGATCTGGACAAGGCAGTGACTGGTCAGCTGCGAGCTGTTTTTCAACACTTGGAGAAACCACACGTGACCACAGTCAGGGAGACTTTTGTGATGAGC
>JARFOD010129572.1:0-13896 GCA_031763545.1 Mopalia muscosa
GTTTTGTTATTTCTGACAGCATCGTGCCCTCTTTGATGACTTTGTTTTGTTATTTCTGACAGCATCGTGCCCTATCGAACAAATTTGATGACTTTGTTTTGTTATTTCTGACAGCATCGTGCCCTATCGGACAAATTTGATGACTTTGTTTTGTTATTTCTGACAGCATCGTGCCCTCTTTGATGACTTTGTTTTGTTATTTCTGACAGCATCGTGCCCTATCGGACAAATTAGACACGGAGATGGCTGTTACTCTTTCTTTGATATAACTTTGACCTTTGCTGAGGCTCGTTTACATTGTCAGTCTGAGGGCGGAGACCTGGCCTCCCTGATCAGCTTTGAGGACGTGGAGTTTGTCTCCGAACAGATGTCTCTACTGGGCTACACTGGACAGTTCTGGATTGGTTATACCGATGATAAAATGGAAGGTAAGCAAAACAAGTTAATTATGTGTTTAAATACCTCATTTAAACTGAAGTATCTTCATTTTAACGACTTTAATAGATAAAATGAACAATATAAACTGAATTTATTATCAATCTCACCTGTTAAATGTTTATGTAATATATAGTCCTGGGTTCAAATCCCAGTGGTGACAAGCAAATCTTCATTTATTCAAAATTTATTTTGTCAGGAATAGACACTCCTGTTTTCATCCGTTAAATGTGTATTATATTAACATTGTCAGGTATGGACACCCCTGTTTTCACCTGTTTAATGTTTATATTTTGTCAGGGATATATTCCTGGGTAGATGATGCTGCTACTGATTATCAAAATTGGGCTGAGGGAGAACCGAAAGTAGAAGGAAAAGCTGTCCATGATTGTGCTGCTATTGGAGCAGAGTCGGAGTATAAGTTCACCACACACTCATGTCAAATTCAAACTGGATTTATCTGTCGCAACCGTAAGGCTCTTTTCTTTTTTTCTGTTTTCAAACTTGAAAAGTTCTTAATTAAATTTATGAACCTACCTCATTTGGTACTTAGTTCTCTGTCAGATTATCTATTGAATTAATGATTAAAGATTTTTACAAAAAACACTTAGATTCAGCAATCATATGAGTGAAATAACCTTAAATACAATTTAAAGCCCCCATCAAACAGTTGAAACCTTGTCCCCAAGGCTAGTTACTATGTGTTTTCTTTATGTTTTCTCAGTCATACAGTTGACCCATTGTGCGCGAGGTTAATTATTAGTATGTGTTTTCTTTATGTTTTCTCAGCCATACAGTTGAAACCTTGCCCAAGAGGCTGGACAATGTTTGAAGGAGAGTGTTATTTCCATTCCCGTGCACAGGTAGAGTTTATCGAGGCCTATCTGAGGTGTACAGTCAACGCAGGAGATGTTGTCTCAATCCTTTCTGAAGACGAAGAGGAGTTTATTTCAGAAGAGTGAGTCAATTTGTTATCTCCTGGACGACTGACTTCAGCATTCCATCTTAAAGTCCCCATCAACATTGTGTCTCAGGCTTAGATATTGGGCCGTACTAAAGTCAGAAATTCAGCAAAGAAATTTAACATATCAAATGGCTGTAAAAACTAATTTTAAATTGACCCCTCCTCCCTTGTGAAAGGTGTTTTGTGTGTCTACTAGATCTTCAGAATTATGTACCCAGGTCATTTCATGCATACTGTGATCATTCATGTTGTGAAATACATGTAAATAGGATGTACATCAACAGTGTTTGTTAATTTTAGCTTACTGGAAGGAGCTGACAGCTTAGTCAGGGTATGGATCGGTGCTGTGCTTGGTTTCTCCTCGGACTCTGCCAACACATTCAAATGGACGGACGGAGAGGAATTCTCCTATGTGAACTGGGTGGATGGAGAACCATCTGTACCAAGCTCACCTAGATGTGTTTATATCAATCAAATGCTCAAGTGGACAGCTGTAACATGCGATACCAAGTATGAATTCATCTGCAAGCGTAATCAACAAGGTGTGTGAAATTTCATTTTCATCTCCCCAAAATTTTTCTTTATTTGAAGTCATTATCATTACATCTGAGGTTTTTACAAATGCTTCCATTTTTAAGTAGAACTTTTAAACATTTTCACAGTAAACAATTGAAAAGGAAACATTGTACACAATATGGTTTCATTCTTTTTTTATTAATTCACAATTGCTTATAATTATTTTATTATCTCATTTATTAAATTGGCCTGCGAACAAGATAATGTCAAATTAACAGTCTGGTCTATGAAATATAATGGCAGAAAAATTCAGAAATATTAAAATATAATTGTATTTGTTTATTTTTTCCAAAGTAAAAGAGAAATGTGCTGAAGGATCTATTAGAATTGGTGTGAACTGTTATAAAGCTATCGCTGAACCTGAAAGCCAGCCTGATGCTCAGGAGGATTGTCGTAGGATGGGAGGAGGACTCGTCAGTATCCACTCGCAGTTTGAACAGGATGTGATCAGTAGATATCTGGACAGTCTAAATACAATTATCAACCCATGGATTGGTGAGATTATTTTTTTTTTCTAGCATAGTGCATTTACTGTTATGTTCCAACTATTGTTTCACAACCTTGATACGAAACAGTTTCTAAAACAAAATATATCATAAGTATTGTAATGTAGAGCCACTCCACCACAAGGTGATAGAGATGTGTCCTTCGCCCATTCGGTTGGCTTGGCATATATATGTATGAGTAAAATATTGTTATGTGTTTATGTTAAATGAGTTCAAAACAAAGATTCAGTGAAAAAAGGCTTAGACTGTGCATGTTTTCATATTTATTAGTGAGAAAAAGTACTTACCTGTGTTTTGTTAATCTCATTCTGAAAATATGTATACTTTTAAGGTCTTGTGGAGAAAGGTCCATTAGAACCTGAGGAGTTTAAATGGACTGATCTAACACCGGTAGACTTCCTAAACTGGGCAGAAAGTCAACCTAATGATGAAGGAGATCGTAGCAACTGCGTTTTAATGGTTCAAGAAAACAATTATGGCTGGAATGATCTAACCTGTAGTGAAGAGCTACCCTATCTCTGTCAATACAGTAAGTTATCCACTTCAAACATCTAATGTATCATACTTGTACCTTAATGTGCATCTATTTCCTTTACCATGTTACATTTATCACCTTTATTCTCATCCGTCCTAGTGTAATACTTTTTATCTAGGAGGCTGTTGGACACTGTTTTTTTTTGTTTGTTTTTTTTTTAAATTTTGCACAAATAGATGTGATGAGGACAAGTTAGCAGTCCTTGAACTGGGAGACGCTTTCGCAGAAACTGCATAGGCATCCAAATTCACTGAAAGAAACTTGTTTGGGAGTTACAACTCGTTGAAAATTATTTTTGGGGTGTTTAATGACTTTACATGAACATTAATGTGCATTGCGCAGAGAAAATAACATTTGTTATGAATTAGAACTGTGTGTTTATTAAAGTTTTGTTTTTTCAGGAAACACACCTTGTGACTCTGATGAGGTGTGTCATGAGAACGCCCAGTGTAGCTTTGGTCAGTGCCGATGTAGGAAGGGATTCCTCGGCGATGGAAAAGATTCCTGTGATGGTATGTTGTATTGCAGGCAGAAATTAACCAACGATTAATCAATCACTTGAGTGTATTAATTTAGCAAAATGTGGAGGTCAACTCATATAGTATTTCAAAGAAACACAGATATGTAAGCACCAAAAATGGAGACTGATTGTTAAAAGAGAAAAGCAAAATAACACCATCTGGTTCCTGCTTTATATGGTACTCTTTTACAGCAAGACTCACAACGATGCATAAATCTACCTTATTTTTTTTAAAACTCCCACACTTTGCTGCTGATTCTTAGTGTTTTTAAGCTTAATATTAATAATGCAAAAAGTTAAGGGTTTGTATTTAACTAGTGTAAATAGAATTTCTAATAAATTTTTGACATGTGACATATTATCTTGCTGAATGGCTGACATCTAACATGTACTGCTGTTACAATAAAAAGGTGGACATCAACATTGTGATATCATCTCTTTATGACTCATCTACTGTGTGAAAATATCAATGTTGTATAATGGTTGTATAATAATCAACCACTCTACTCTGGAGTGGTAGTGTAATATTAGAAACTGATTTGATGTGTTTTGCAGTTTAGGTAATTTAGATAAATGTGAATGTAAGTACATTATGCGTGTTAATTGTTTTTACATAGACCCCTGTTCTTCCATTGTTTGAAATAGATGGCCATTTTCAACCAAAACCTTTGTTATTAACCAGTTTTCTTTCAAATATAAGTTTAAGATGTAAAGATGTCAAAACTATCTCTTATCATTGTGTTTCTATTACAGATGTGGATGAATGTGAATTAGGGGTAGAGTGCCCCGCTGGAACTACCTGTGCTAATAGTGATGGTGGTTTTACCTGTAACTGTGAGAGTGGTTTTGTCAGATCTGGAGATAAGTGCATCAGTAAGTAAACATTCTCTTTAATGACATCATTATGATGCTCCAGGTATAAGTATAAAGAGATAAGAAATATAGCTCACTTCTAATCAGCGATCCATGAATGTGTTACTCGGCCAGCACATTCCCCCCAGCAGCCGCACATTTGCCTCTTGGAAGCCTATCGAGGAACAGAGATTACCTAATTAATTGTGAAGCTCAGAAAAGTATTTTATGCATAACCTGGTAGCTGAGAAACACATTCATGGATTGCTGATTCAAAGGGAAGTGATGTTTCTTATCCCTCTATATACTTATCCCAGGAAACACCCTCGAACTGGTAAAAAATATAATGTTTTCTATGGAGTATTATTAGAGGCTTCCTGTGCCAGTTGCTGACAAAGTTAACAGGTTTCCTGTGCCAGTTGCTGACAAAGTTAACAGGCTTCCTGTGCCAGTTGCTGACAAAGTTAACGGTCCTCCTTTACTTTGCCTGGTGTAAGTCATTGGGCTGGCACACCGTCTGAAAATATTTTTTATTAAAATGGCATCTCTCAACAAGTCTATTTTCCTACTTTCTTTAGGCCGGCACACTGTTAGTAAAATATGCCTTTTTTATTAAGATAGCGTCTCCTAAGGAGGCTATTTTTCTACTATCTTTATGATGGCACATCATCAGTGAAATATTCTCAATCAAAATGCCAATGAAGCTACGTAATGCTTTCACTTTTGTATTTGTATAGGTTTGACAACATGTAGTACAGATGCTGACTGTAACACTCTCGGGGAATGTAAAGAAGGCAATTGTCAATGTCAGGCGGGATACAAAGGAGACGGAAAACAAAGATGTGAAAGTAAGATTATAATAAATGTTAACAGTATTGGATTGCCTGAAAGTGTTTCCCCCATTTGTAACTACTATGATTCCCTTTCTCACAATCTCCCATCTTACTCTCATCTTTGCCATGTTTTCATCTTTTAGATTGTGAGGAATTTTCACACCTTATATTGTGGCCAAACAATCAGATATTATTGAATTGATACTGTTCATATAATGGGCTTTTGTGAGCGAATCGTAACATGCTGTTTTCCAGGATCAGTTGTTTACACATATATACCTCTTATAGCCAGACGAGATTGAGCTCGCTGTTTTAGATCAGAATTGTACTAGTGAAATCAGCCATGAGTATGTATGTCGCTCATGTAAGACTACACACTATGGTCTATATCGTAAACTAATACTTTTAATTAGGTATATGAAGGCTAAATCTTTGGAAGGCTTGATTAATTTGAAAACCCATGTGACCAAATGATATTTTGTAAATGATATTTTGTAAAACTGAGGTAGTAAATGAATGTTTTTGTTTTCCCAGATGTCAATGAATGTGAAGAAGGCTCTTATGAGTGTAACCCTAATGCCGACTGCATGGACAATGAAGGCAGCTATGATTGTGTCTGTAAAGATGGATTCATTGAAGATGGGGCTGCATGCCAAGGTGAGGTTTTGACCGTTTTCCAATTCATATTTTGAATATTTTTTGTTTATGCTTTGTCTCAATTGTATAGAACATGTTAGTTTTCGAGGGATTGATTTCAGCCAATAATGGTTAATCCGTTGTTTGCAGAAATGCCACGAAATTGTGAGGAGGTAAGATTGAGGATTCCTGAGGCAAAGAGTGGATCTTACAAAGTCAACCCTGATGGACCCGGAGGCCTTGCACCATTTACCGTGAGTTCTTTTCTCAAGTTAATTAGCCTCAACATTCATAGATGATATTTTGTTCACAACAAATATATGCATTGATTTGATATAATTTATTGTTTTATTTACATCACACTGATAAATAGAGGCGAAAAGAAACATAACGGTTTAAAAAGTAAAAATATAGCAGTGTGGAATTTAAAATTATTCAGTTTTGTCTACTGGTGATTTTGATTTTCTCCAGGTGATGTGTGTTATACGTCCTGAGATTGGTATCACAGTTATCCCCAGTGATGCTCAGAATCCACGCCCCATCAAATCTACTGATCCTACCCCTGAGTCCGAGAAGAGACCTGTGAGATATACTAAATCAGATGAGCAGATTGAAGCCATCATTGAGGTGTCCCAGTTCTGCTACCAGAATATACTGTGAGAATTAATACACTTTACATTAAACTAATAATTACCTTTTTTTTTTGATAGATTGTAAATCAAATTTCCATCTATTTTGATGGTGATTTCTGTTGGCTTGCTGGCTTGGTGACTAACAGTAATGTTCACCCCATGTGATCATTGACCTTAGTAGTTGCAGTATTATGTATTTGAAAATCATATCTCTGCTCAAAAAACCATTTGATTTAGACTATCTCCAGTTTAACCTAAATTGGTGAAGAGCTCTTCTCTTTTCCCCGCCTGCAAACTCTTTGTCAGAGGAAGTATGTATCAAACGTATTGAAACTTCTAAGCTAAGCAATGGAGAACTATTTATAGTTAATGGTTGTCCTAAAGTAGTTATGACTAATTACACTACATCACCATTATATAAGGAAAATAACCTTAAACATGGCATTAAAAAACAATCAATCAATTCTCAGCACACGATATGTTCCTTAAACTTTTCCCGTTTTTTTCTGACAAACTTAATAAAACAATCCTGTTGTTAAGTTCTTATAACCTTTACTGTTTTGTTTTTTTTACAATTTTCAAACAATAAAGAGCTCCCATTTGTTTGTTTTAATTATATAGATATAAGTGTACAGATGGTGCTAAATTACAAGGAGCTGCCAGCTGGGAAAATGCAGTGGGACAAACAACTCCATTTGACCAAGTAAGTTAAAATCTGTTTAATCTCCAGTACCCTATATACTCCTTAAAGTCATTGTGAATATATTATTATATGTTAATTGTATTGTTAAAATGTACTGAGATATGTTGGATTTTGTCTTCAGTGTTACTGTGGAATGTTGGGGACATGTGCCACTCCTGGCAGCCAGTGTAACTGTGATGGAACACCAATGGGAGACCAACAAGACGAGTCAAAGGTCATCGACAAGACTCAACTCCCTATTAAATCCTTCAATGTAGCTGGAGTAGAGAAAGGACAAAAAGCCAGTACTTCTGTGGGACCACTGATGTGTGGACCAAAACAATTTGGTGAGTTAAAAAAGATTAAGATTTTGAGGTATTGATTTATGCGACATTGACATAAATTGACTATTTATTCACTGTTCATACTGTTAGACTTATATTTTATTGTCTGCTATAGATATCCCACGTGATTGCGATGATGCTCTGAGAAACTATGGTGAAAAACGAAACGGCCCAATGTTAATTGATGTTGATGGAGCTGATGGTGATGAGGCAGGAAATCTGACACCATTTGTTGTTGACTGCGATATGACATCCTACCCAAGTACAGGGGTCACCATTATTCCAAATAAACTGTAGGTTTTTTTCCAATTTTTGTTAGATTAAAAAATTTAAGTATAAAACTTTTAGTATAATTTGCTTTGTGAGTGTAGTATATCTGTGGAGGTGTTTGCTCACTCTTGATTTAGTTTTGCTACATTGATCCCTTTCCATTGTTAGCATGTCCGCCTATGGAACTTACTCTGATACACCTCAAACAGTTCTTTAATAGTCATATAGAAGTCGGTATATAGATAACTCAGGACAATTTTATGGATGAACAACTTCTTGGTTGGAGATATTCCCAACTTTATCAAAGCAATATCATCCCTAAAGGACTCTGTCTGAGATCACCTATTGAGTCACCAGCCGCCCAAAAAATCTTTCAGCAAGCCTCCAAATGCCTGGTCACTGAGCGTATTCAGCACCTCATTGCTTTGATAAAGTTGGGAGTATCTCCAACGAAATGTCAGCTCCACTATAATAAAGAAGTTGTTCATCCATAAAATTGTCCTGAGTTATCTACACACCGACTTCTATATGCCTATTGAAGAATTTCTTGTCTTTGTTTGTTGCCAGTGGCGTCCTGTGTGGTTTTTTTCAACCACTTGGATGGCACGTCGTCATGTGTGTGAAAGTACAGCATTAAATCAAACTAACACACATTTCCGTTGTTATTTTAGTAGTTTATAGATGTAGACTGAGAAATTATTCAGAAATTTTGGAGCGTTTGCTTAGTGCTTGGGGCTCACATCTACATAAATCCCTCTTTATGCGCGACTGCCAGTGAAGATAACAGTTGTCACCCAGTTTAAACCCCAGAAGTTTATTAACTAAAAGTATGCAGTTGTCGTATATAGTTATGTCCACCGTATTGTAGACCAGCAGGAAACGGCGACGTCACATTTCAGACACGTGTATTTTTAGTTGTGAGGAACTCTGGGTAATTGAGTTCCTGATCAGCACATGGTACAGCAATAGTTTTCGTTTAGACGACTGGTTTAATATTTGTAGTTTTAGTTATTAGTATATTTAACAGGCACAAATTGCACAGGGCAAATGGGTTTCATTAAGTAAGCTTTATAATCGAGGAACACGAGAAGTTTCGCATAATGCATCAAGTTGCGTTCTTCTGAATTTTCTTGTGTGCTAAGTCGCATAATACGTTATAACAGGGGGCTTGGTCACCATTGCCGTTAGCTTATCTATATGGCACTTCTGATAACACATAAAGCGTAGATAGAAATAACAGAAACCGGATAAAAATAGTTCTTTATTTCTTAATTTTCTGATTAATTTAACCTAGAGTATAGAATTATATGCCACTTTAGAAAAGTCTCATACATTTAAAACATAATGATTTTCATCCTTATACTAGTTGCCTTAGTAACCCCTCTGCATAAAGTTGAAGCTTTGCAATTATTCCAAACCTGATTGAAAATGCACCAAGGTGTGTTGTTCCTCTATTCTATATTCTCTTCTATTTTAATAATAAAGCCTTCAAAGGCTTAATTTTCGGAAATATGTTTTGTTTGTTCGTTTTCAATGTCATAAGAGACCATTATGCTTGCGCAGGATTGTCGAGCAGTTTGCCTTTCATAAAGGACTAAAACATATGCCAAAAGTTAAAGGATTTATAAAATGTCTGTTTGATTTCCAGGTGTCTACTATACCTTCACAATGGTATTCGTTAGCTTGGCTCTTGGTCTCTCTGCGTTCATCACCAATATCAAATCACGAGGGAATAGGCAAAATGGAGTGCCGTTGATTTTGAGGAAGGTTTGTACCAACTTTGCATTATTCACAAGAGGATAACTTGTGTCAGTAACATCCGCTTCCCATTATCAGTAAAATTTGCTTTCGTTATTTTTTTTCTTAATTTTTTATAATGCTATTATAAGCTCTTGGTCTATATAGAATATACATGTTACATATAATTGTGGTTGTGTAGCACAGTTTGCCATTTGGCATGAAATACTGAGTTTACGGGAACATCAGAACGGAATACAATTGTTAAAACCAGACTGTTACAGTACTCGAATGCAACATTTTCGTAACAGAATTCACATATTTACTTAAAATTTCGTTGAAGGATCGTACGCCATGTAAAACAACATACCACGTACAATACATGTGTCGTTAAAATGCATAAGCCATATGAATGCGTTATTAAACATTATGCAAATTTGGACAATATTGATCTTAATTTGACTTTTGTTATGAAAAAGATGGAATAGATCAAAACGGAAAAGCGGTAGAATCCACTTACCACAAACACCACATTAGTTTGTCCATCTTTGCCTTTCATTCCTCTCTTCGTTACCTGGACACAATTGTAACGATAAGGAGAGTAGGTTCAGGAAATAAATTACACATTTTGTTAATAATCATGGCAAAGAAATGCATTGATGACACGAAGAAAAATCTTGTTATACAACCCCCTATCAAACTTATTAAAGACATATATAAAACCGAAAAATACTATTAGACTATGGTAGATACAACGATGGACTTAAATTGAAAATGGGGAGACGTGGGTGTTTATCTGGAATAGCTATGGAACTAGTGAAAACCCAAATTAAAACAACTTGAACTAGTTTCTGACTGGAGACAAATTGGCTCGCATTCTTCCGTGAAAAGTTAATTCACTACCGTTACGCATATATCTTAAATGTAATTTGTGTTTGACGTGGAACACTAATTTCAAATAACGAATGGTTCAAATTTGGCGCAGAAAAGAAATAAAAAATAGCCAAAAACTTTTACTATGATCTCCGGAGCCACTGTTAATAATTCATTGAAATATTTTAGATCATATTGAAATAATCAAAAAATTATTAGAAATGTTTCGTGCTGAATAGTTTGTAAATATAGCGAACATTGCCCCTATTCAATGTATACAATTCTTTCCACTCAGATCTTCCTCGGACCGATCAAAACGCTCGTCTTTATGGATAGCGAGAACTTCCGACCATTCAACAACATGACACCTAGCGGAGGACAGGGGATGCAACTAACAGCAGGGGACACAACTGATCTGACTCGGCAGAAGGGCGATAACCCAACAGTTCTCGAGCGACAGTTGGGTGACCTAATCAAGCAACTCACCACTCAAAATAGCATCCAGGAACGAGAACAAATAATCAACAATATTGTTTCAGATTGGCACGATCTGGTGTTAGTCTTGGACAGAATATGCTTTGTTCTGTTTCTGTTACTGAACATAATCGTAACAATGGCATTTTTAATTTACTAGTATTAACTGTAGTTATATACACATTATCAAGCAGTGACTCCATAACATATTTAAACGTCTCCAATTGTGAGATAGAAGAATACATTTCCACTCTGTGTATTATTATAAAACCAAAAGTGAAGAATGACATAACGAATGACTGATTCAAAGAATTGTCTGAAACGTTGAACTTTTTACACAAAAATGCTACAAGTAGGTAAAAGTGTATGCTGTTGTAGACAGAGGGTGAAGAAGATAGTTTGTAATAGAAGTCTGATTGTACTAGATTCCAGCGCCACTCAAGAATCGTCATGGGATAGGCTTAACACATGTATGTAAAAACCTTGACACAATATATTGATAATCTATACGCCTTTATCGATGTAGAGATTTAGTGTGTGTTTGAATGATGCACCCAAAGGAAGGAATATTTTGCCTACATTTGTTGCAAACATATAACATGTCTTCGTAATCCGCTATACGTGCGTAAATGTAAAATGTGGATACATAGAGATTATATGTACAATGCGTGATATGTGTCGATGTATCAGCTCGAGTTATCTCAGGTCGGACTTTCAATCATTGAAAAAAAAAAACATAAATGGAACAAATTATCCGGTTGAGTGTTGATCTGTCTTGTTAGGTGGCGCTGTCATAGAATGTAAACATTGAAAGTAGTCCCTTTTCAGACGTATATGAACCATCTGATACGGATAAATATATGATGCCTCTGAATCTGTACGGCGAGAGGCATATGTATATGATACATAGAGATTATATGTACAGTGCGTGATACGTGACGAGATTGATACGCAGTCTGACCTGAGACAACGAGAGCTGATATAACGACATGTAACACACACTTAACATATAATCTGTTTATCATATACCTTCAATATTTCTTGAAAAATTCGATTTTTGCGACAAATTTGACAAACTTTCAGCGAGGATCGCTTGACAGAGGCAAATTACTACTTATATACTATTAAGTCCGAGATTTAAAGTTATTCAATGTTTAATTATGAATTCATATAATAAAACGGGGTGTTTTATTACTCTTTTTTAAAACCTATAAATTCAAGCATTAATAAATACCTTATGTATTAAAAAAACAGTTCGATTGTTTGTAAAATGTAACTTAAAGACGAACGCAAGTTTGTTTACATCAGAATCATATTACTGCGCAGAGGGATACCCCAGTGACTGAGCGGGCAGAGCACGTGAATTTGTTCTATTAAATTACACACCTCATAAAAACATTCAAGAACACATAGTTCAATTGCGTACACCAAATAGCGGCTTTAGTTTGTGTAATCGTAATATATATTGGTTTTAATCCCGAAGGATCTGTTTGGCTTTGTCCAGGAGGCACACTGTGTATTGTCTCCAGTCAGAATGTATCGCCATACACCAGTATGACTGGTCTGGCTGTAATAACTTGAGCTTGAATACGAATAGCCAACTACAGTCTGTTTATCCCATTCGAAACTGTCAACTATCTTTTGACCGATCACATCTGATACTTTTAGAGACTGTAGCTTGAAACAATATTGGTAGCTAACGTCAGATTAAAACCGCCGATTAGATATAAACCATTCAACATTGCGTGACCTCATCTAATCGAGGGATAAACGTATTCGCATTTTGAACAACCGATCCCAGCAACACTGCTCACATGTTACATGGATATGGGTTGAAGATACAAACGTTTTTTTCAAGTGATAACGTTCAGTTTAGAAAAGGAGTGAATCTTCCCGGGTTTAGATTTAGAAAACCTACGAAGTAGTCATATTTAAAAGATTCCACATTCGTAATCAAACAAAATCGTCCCTGAAATAGATTGGCATACAATTTGTCAAAAACTTGTCACGGCTTCCACTTTTTGTGGTTTTTCTTCAAATGACAATTCTTGGCGGGATTGATTCATATCCAAATCTCGGGTTTTGCAAAATTTTTTCTCCAAAATTAACACGAATACTGGGACAAACTTTTATCCTTGCTCAACAGGAACTACACGCAGCACTATCGTGATTGTTTCGTTTTTCCTCTCACCGTCGACATTGCTATGGTATAATGGCCAGCATATAATATTTCCACTTAAGTTCAAAATAAAAAATAAAAACTTTTCGTATTGGAGGTTGTCCCTAGGTACTATTTGGCCCTGTACGTTAGTTGAAAATTGTATCAAAAAGTTAAATAACAAATATGTGTGTGTGTGCATAAATTTGATTCCGTGTTTTGTGTTTACGTTTTGCCCAAGGCCTGTGAATCACATTAGCAAGGATGCTTTGTTATTCGACACCAGGCCCATGAGTAGATCAAAGAGATTCGTCTATTTGTGGAGCTCATTCGAAAAGGTGCCATTCGATCCCGTCCGTTACAGGTCATAAAGTACACAGTTACAGAGTGTATTAGGAGTGTTGCCAGTAAAGTTCCGTGAAAGATGTTTGAAGATTGTGTAAAGATGGGCGTAGTAATTGTGTAGATGGTGTTTGCGTAAAGATGTAATGCTATATTTTGCCATGTAAGCTATCATAGGAATCAATTATAAGTTACAGCGAAATAAATATAATATCCACATTTTGACGGTTCTGCCATGAGCTTCTACAACATAGTCAGAGCACTTGCCCGGCTAGCCAGAGCCTCGTTCTTTGAATCCCAGTGTTTGTAAGCAAACTTTTAATTCTCCAGACTTTAAGAAGACATTATCCTTATTAATATAGAGTCGTTCTACAATGTGTACATCAATAGACATCAAATAAAATATACTATACATTTATCTTTTGTGTCTTTTAGAAAGTGAAGATTAAGAGTATTTTCGTTATTTTGGAATAACACTTTCTTAGTTAGAACTTATACCTGTTCAGAAAATTTTGTAGGTTGAAACC
>JARFOD010129583.1:0-13896 GCA_031763545.1 Mopalia muscosa
GAGACTTCCCAGCGGTGAAGCATCACGGAATGACACGCACACCACCCCATGACAGCCCTAGGGGCCACCCTGCCTCATTGATAAGGGGAGATCACTCCTCCTGTCATCGTGGTGATCTCACACCTCTCAATGTGAACTCTCGTCATCTGGCGTCAACTCTTGCGAGAGACACGCAAAGCATCACGGGAGCCCTCCTACCCCACCCCAAAACAGCCCTAGTTGCAACCCTGCAACCCATAAGGGGAGATCACTCCTCCTGTTCTCGTGGTCACCGCATAACACTCAATGTGAACTCTCGTCCCCTTGCGTCAACTCTCGCGAGACTCCAATCAGGTTCTTCAAATAAAATATAAAATAAAAAATAACGTACGAAAACCTGGGGATGTTATTCAATAAAATAAAATAACTAAAACCCTATAATAAAAAAAAAGAAAATAACAGGCTATATCACACCCTTGGGGGCGCGTGACGGACTTAGACATCAAGGGACACTGTTCAGCGCGTAAATAGACTAAAATCGGGTGACGCAGTGATCCCCCCTTGACCATGCCAGTACAGATGGCGCCAGCTGTTCATAGCTAGCGCCATCTGTACTTGCATAGCAAAGAAGATAACTCGAGCGACATCTTTGTTGAAACGTTCCATTTAGGACGCTACGAGCCATGTTAACACGACAGTTTATTGTCATGGCGCACTGTTTCAACGTCAGAAGTCATTGCATAGCATGACTTGACATCCGGCTCTGGGTCAGCCATAGAATTAATTAAATCGTTTCTTGTTTGAATTCTTGTTTAAACACCGATTCTCCGTACTAGTATATTAGACAGACCAACGATCATCAACCTGTGACGTCACAACACGTCTCACATGTTCCCGCTCCGGGAATGGGGTTTCCCGCCACAGTGTACAGGGCGCTGCTCTCTCAACACCTTACTACTAGATAGCATTGAGCCTTTACTTCATAAGTATTTAGGAGCGGCACCTTAGAAACTCAATACATATTAACGCAGACTATAACGTTAACATGTAGTAAATAATTATTCCATAAATACGTGGGGGGAGCCAAATCAGGGGGAGCAACCAAGTTGCCCATCCTATACTACTAATACACTTACATGATATCTGTGAAAAATCTGTTACATGAAACATGGGAGCTGAGAATATAAATCATTTTCCCTTAAGGCCGTACTGTATACCAGAGGAACTAAAAGCTAAAAGAATTTAATAAATGCCGCAATTAAATGTTTGAGTATTTGGCCACATGCTTGTTTTCCTTTAATAAAATACATATTTTTTTACATAGATAAGAACAAATTTACCATTAGTCTTCATCTCAGTTATACGGTGGCCCAAATACGACTTTTGGTGTTTCTTTCTTTTCTTTTTATTATTTTAACTTATCACCTGGGTGAAAATATTATCACCTGGGTGAAAATAGTATCACCTGGGTGAAAAGTATTATCACCTGGGTGAAAATATTATCCAAAATTCTCAAAATTCACTTCTACCCGCCCCAAAATTCATTTCCATTTGGCCCTAAATTAATTTTCTTCCTGCCACGAAATTCGTTTCCAATCGTCCGAACGTTATATGTAGCTTCATGAACTTCACTGGCAAGCCGCAATGTGAGTGAAATAACCTAAGAATTGAACGAAGGTGGTTTCTTCCGCCCATTGGCGTGACACACCATTATGTAAGTGAGATAAAATTAATAACGGCGGTAATATCAGTCGATTCCCTCTCTAATGGTACACCGTGACACGTATGGGTCTTTTAGAGCAAGTAAAAATGTAAAAAAAAGAGTATATATAAATATATGAATTTAGGGCCGTGAGGAAATTAATTTCTGTAGAACGATTGGTATATTTAACAATGATTTATACTTCTGACAGGTGTCCTTGTAACTCATGTAAGCAGACGCAGGAGAGACTATTTACCTGTGGCAAATGTTTTATCTACCTGCCATTTGGAGGAATTATCAATACCAAGTGCTAGTAAGTACACTTACATGAACCAGGGGTTGGGACTACCAAATCAATGTGTTTATTATCCTTAACACAGTTGTTTTACTCATTAATGTGTGCGAATTGTCTTTATATCGAGCACATTGCGAGGCAGTGCTTATCACTTACTTATACCAGCATGAATCGGTACAGCCTCGCTCAATCTCACGATCAACTAATTTCATATAAAATGATTATTCTGGATTTATGGGATATAACTGTGTCTGTTCACCCCTGCGGCATATGTGATTGACAGGAGGACCCAAGCGTTGTACTCACAACAGCCTCTCGCAACTTCTGAACAATATTAATAAACGATCACCTCGAAGAGACTATATAAGTGCCATTTTACAATGGATGAAAAGAACCATAGGACAATTTTGCGCGGTTAATCTTAGCCCAATGAATATGGCTAATCTCTCTGTCTCCGTAAGACGGAGGAATTAGTCCTTTACATTGTGCTAAGTTAATAATCCGTGCATGGTTACAAGAGGCCATTCGAACCATTTAACAAATAATGCGGGGGGACTGCGGGTCATATGACTGACCAGTTCATTTGGCCCTAAGTGCCCTGCGTTATTTGTTACATTATACCGAATATCCGAAATTCTCTGTAAGTCTTTACTAATGAGAGAAGCAAATTTAGTGCAAAATTTAATGGTATTCCAGTGTTTACAGTGTAGAGTACTACCAAGGGAAGTAACTGGAAAAAATATAATGTTTGTTTGTTTGTTTTATTGGTTTTAACGTCGTTATCAATGGTATTTCACTTATATGACGACAGATTGTCCACTTCACACTGTACACAGCCTTAAGATTACGATGGAAAACCGGGAGGAAACCTCGTGAAAACCACCCCCGCGATTGCGGGAGCCACAACATGTGACTCGCTTATATACTGGATGGTCAACAGGCGGACTCGATCCAGTGAACAGTAAATCGAAGCATGTTCAGTTTAGGAACGCACTCGCTACCACTAAACCACGGGCTTCTATGATTTTTATTGTGACGTGACGTCACGTACCCAAAATATAATATTGCGGGCCTTTATCGCAAAATAATGATCGCAACACCAATGCAAACAATAGGGAGAAATTTAAATGAGGTATATTTTATCCAAATATTATACCTCATTTTTGTTAATTATAATCCGGTTGTAATGATTTATGGGAATATTCTGGTTTTAGAAAATCTGTCGGATTTAATGCCTAATATAAACCCTCAAGTTTGGCAGCAATACACATCATGTCTTGTAAAGCGGGATTTGGGTCGTTATTTTCCTTGATTGAAAAATGGCACGTATACAGTCTCTGAGAGGCGATATCGTGTACCGGTACTGATAATCTTGCGGTGTTGCGAGTGGAGCGTGAAAAACGTTAACTTGGTTGACAGTATCTCAGAGCATTCGGTAGCATTTTCCTTCGACCTTAAGTCGATTCTCTCTTGTAAACCACTCGGTTGTATAATGGAGAAATTTCTTCTGATGTTGTAAAACTATTTCCTGGAAAAAGTGGGGTTGGGAAGATAATCGTCACACACTGTTTTGCAGAGAGCACTGTTAGGCAGAGAGCAATTTTTATTTTGCTTTGTATTAAAAAGTTTTTTCTTGACAATGACGTCAGTCATATAACTTAACACAGCGTTATATACTCTGTACGTAAATGTTTTATGGTTAAAGTATCAAATAAATAGAGAGGATAGATATTCTTTGCTATATTCATATCTTTAAATTTAAACGTTTGATTGGGAATGGTAAATTTTTGTTGGAGTGGAAAGACCCCAGCTGACATGGCTGGCCATAGGATACATGTTCTTCATCATTTTGTAACCATCAAGTGCCATCTGGCATTTCAACGCAAACTGGGAATTTTGGGATAAACGCGAGCCATCACACCAGGCAGCCACGAGACGGCGATTGGTTTTAGGGATAGTAGAAAAATCAAGCTGCTTAAAACTAAGAAATTGTGTTAGTATATTTAAAAGGAACTGCACTACTCTTCAGCTGCAAGACATCACGGCATATAGTCCCGGTGTATTTATACAGCTGTAATTTGTCTGGCTAATACGCACAATTCACGCTGTTTTAGCGAATATCACTGCTCAAAATGGTCCTGGAGTATGACCAAGCAGGCTGTACGTAAGGCATGGAGGCAAGATCGCTTCCGGCCAAATGATATATCCTCCAGTGCCAAATCGGCAAGGTTTTACCACACACATATTAATAACAATCATATATTTTTAATGTACCCACAAAACACGATAACGATGTGCCAAGATATAAAAATATGTTTTAAGCATGGGATGACTAATGAAAAAAATCTGTATTTCAGTCAACACAATGCGATCTGTTCTGTGAGCTGCGGATGTCGTGGGCGATGTCTACCGCATAGGCCCTCATACCAGTGGGTTCTTCTCTATTGTCCCTGGCAGTTCCCAAAGTGGGTCTTCAAACAAGTCAGAGTTTGTAACGACTGCTGTTGTCTAGGGAATTAAATTCTTTCCCCGAAAATATACTTGATTTCTCAGAACGTTTGTTTTCTCTTCTATAAATGGTAGTCAACATTTCGAAAGTATCATTTGTTTCGACATTGAATTAAGTAAGGCCTAACTATGTGTTTCTGAGTAATAAACAAATATTTTTGTTCAAGCTTCATTTAGTGTCTTGTCTGCTTTTTATGGAACGTTTTCAGTCGATACGTAAAGCCTATGGTGGGCCAAGTAAGTCTCGCTAAACCAGACTTCTCGCGAGAACTTCGATCACGGCTAGATAGTCTGGTACCAGAACATACTAAATGTTGCAAAAGGAAAATGGCCGTCATGTTGTCGCGGTATCGTACATTACATTGAGCCTAAAACCTTTGTATTTATTTACAAATAAATTAATTTGAGATTTTGGGTTAGATTGAATGTTTAGAAATATATTTTAAAATTAACCTATCAGAAAACCATCTGTCTGATACCAAGATAGAATGACGAGAGAAGTTTGGTTAAGCGAGGTTAATCGAGACTAGGGCCAAGTGCGTCTTAAGTCGACACTGTATGACACGATTGTTGAAAAATGACAAGGTGTTTAACCAGCCAATCAAACCGCCTCATTAACCAGCCAATCAAACCGCCTCATTAACCAGTCAATCAAACTGCCTCATTACGAAGAACATCATTTCCCAGTTTTTCTCTCACGTCAACTTTTGTTATTTAACGTGATCTTTGGTCAAAATGCAGACAATTCAGAAAGTTTTCGTCGTGTATGTCGTTCAAAATGACATTTCCTTAGATTATTTGACGTGTATAGGTTTTTGTCATGTAACACAGCACACCGGAAACGTCAGGAATCGATTTCTTCTTAACGTGAAAGATGAAACCTGCGGTGAGTGTATAATGTGCAGAAAAGACTCCAGCTTGTGATTGTAACAATATGTTTCGGTTTGTCTTCATCACTTTTCCTGTATACTTTGATACACGACAAAATATATATGACGTTTCCGGTGTGCTATGTTACTGATAAAAACCTGGTATCGGAACTCCTTACTACATAACAACGCTAAACCCTTTCTTATTCTGTAATATAAAAAAAAACCGAGTTGCTATTTCTATACTACTAATTCCTTTAGTATATTAAATTACAAAAGCCTTTACACGGCCGAGGTCGACGGAAATTAATTAGTTTGTATGTATGTATTTCCTTTCTAGTGTGACACACTGTGCGCACAATTTTAAAGAAATTCCCGTAGTATAGAAAGAGCAACTCGGTAAGTGTTTTTTATTTCAGAATAAGGAAGGGTTTAGCGTTGTTATGTAGTAAAAAGTTACTAGATTTGAGGTGCGTCAATTTTACGCCCCTCACATATTTATGTAGTAATTCGAGGGGCGTCAAAATTGACGCCTCTCACGTACTAATTATTTGCTACGTGTTAACGTGTGTGACTGTTTCTAGGTATTAAGGTGCTAAGGTGTAGCTCCTTAGTACTTGCCACAGAACGCCGCTGCCGCAGAACGCCGCTGCCGCAGGACACCGCAGCAGTGCGTCATGGCGTCGTGGCGTGATGGCGAAGGGAGATCACTCCACCTGTCCTGGGATTGACCTCACAGCACCCCATGTCCACACTCGTCCACTCGCGTCCACGCTCGCAAGACTCTCCAGCGCGTGAAGCATCATGGAAAGACACCCACACCACCCCATGACAGCCCTAGGGACCACCCTGCCTGCGTCATCAGGGAAAGATCACTCCTCCTGTCATCGTGGTGACCTCACATCACTCCATGTCCACATCTCGTCACTTTGGCGTTTGCTGCCATCCGCTTTCTTCATTAAAACCGAAAGTGCATAAAGCGATTTTTGAAGGCAAACTGTGCTCCAAATGTGCTAAAAAAAACTCCTCGAGAAATTCAACATTTATATCTTGATGGCCTCGTCTCTCTGAAGAATGGCTTCTTCGCGGTAGCGGATATCCCTCAATGTCGATCGTGCCAGCAAGACATGTAGGCACATGTTCATTATCGTTATCTTTATCATTATCTCGAGCAGAACAGTAACCGATATTTGATATATACAAGTTTTGATCGTAACAGCATAACTCCCACTTGGGATCATATTTAATTCTTATCTTGGGTTTCCAGCTAACATTATGGCGTGCCAGCCCAATGGTTGAAGGAAACCACCCTGGCAACAAACAAAGATATTAAAGATGTAAAAACAATAAATCAAAGGATGCAATACATCACAAACAGAACTCTCTCGTGTAGGCTGCACCTATTCAAAGTGTCCATAAATGTATAGCTCTGAAGAATTAAATATTGCAAATTCACTAGGCTTATTCCACTTGTATATACGATCTATTTATTCTATTTATTATACGCTTTGATGTGTTATCCAATGAAAGCACTCCGTTTGTACCACGTGGCGATACACTATAATACCATATTGAGTTCAGTGGTGTCAGAATCCTTCTAACTTGCTAGAGGTCCCATTTTCAGCCATGTCCCCAGCTGCTTTAATTGTTATATTCATAAACCCTGGTACACTGCATAAATGATTCAAGAACCACTGTCCTGAATACTTGAGGTTTATTAAGTTCCCTGAAATGGCTGTTCAAATAAAAATGTCTGAATTCCAGGGAGAATCCCAGAATGTACGCTGCTGTGTACTTCTGACATGCCCAAGCCGAACAGGTGGAGAGCTTTTCTCTTCTCTACTATTGCAAAATAACCAACAAACATTCAACAAAGGCTTTTAATGACTTTAATACTCTGTTAAGGGACAACCCTGCCCTGATTTTATTTCCAAAATGAGAACATAAGAACTTCATGAAATAGAACAGATATAAAATTTGATATTGATATGGAAATCTTTGCACAGTATCTGAAGAATTAAATAAATAAGACAATGTAGTTGTTGATAAGAAATGCCCTTGTGAAGAGCTTCATTGATACAACTCCTTCCTCTGAATACAATATTTTAGTTAACAGAAGGATTTTCCTAAAACAATAATTTATGCCTTTTTTTTTTATCAGACATAAGTTCAACCTGTGAACCCTTTCTTTGTCATCCAAGAGAGTTTAAATATGTGTGGATTGACAAATTAAAAAAAAACAGATGAAGGGGTTTTTTTTACATAGAATTAGTATTCAGATTTTGTTGTAACACTTAAAATAGTTGTGGGTTCAATTTTACACTATAATTTAGCTAATAAAACTACCAACATAGTAATTGTATTACTTAAAGTTATTAAGTACATGGCAGTGTTCATAAATATTAGGAGTTCTAGCGGCCACTGACTGATTCTATCACGATAAAAACAAAATTGATTTAAAATTAACCTTTTTCTGCAGTGTACACATTATCACTGTAGCTGCAGTTATCCGTGCAGATCATGATGGATCTATGCAATCTCTTGATATTCATTTTCTTTTTAATTGTGTTAACACACGAAAAAAAAAAAAAATAATAATTATGGTCAGAATAGACCCCATTTTTCTTACCAACAAACCTGAATCAATTTGATATACCTTTTTCACAGTTTTACAAGAGTATTCCATTGTAATGTCACTTGTTACAGCTAGCTGGCACTAAGCAAAGTTTCACACAATACTGAATAGCACACTCTCCGAAGAACCCAATTCTTCTCATGTAACTTACAACTCGCAAGAACGTGGAGTATCAAAGCAGGTTAAATGTTTAATCCCCGAATGGTGGCCATACGTCCAGATAGCCTAGAACTTTTTTATGATAATTTATGTTTGAAAATTGTCCAAACTTTAAATCGAACCCAAAACTTACATACTTTATTACAATTAGATTAAATTTTGGCTGATTTGTTGAAGCAAAAAAAGTGTCTAGTGATGGTGATTTGAAGCAATTCAATGACCTGTATAGAGGTAATCGAAGTAAATATATATTTTACATATTTCTTTAATAAGTACACACTTCATATTTTTTAACATCAACAAATAGACCTAAAATTAATTTATTTGTAAGGATATATACATGTTTTGGATTCGCTGAAACATTTTAAAAATAATTGATCAGAAAACAAGCTCTACAAGATTTGGACAAATTGGCGGCCATTCTTATTTTCAACATTTATTCAGCTTAAATACCAGTCCTTGCTGGCCAAGTTCAAGTCAGTGCAATAAGGGTGTGGTTCGCTGGAGGGTGAGACAACCTTGGATAAGATCTGCCCTTGATAGGTGAACTTCAGAATCCTGACCTGACCAGGATCAGAGTCTGGGGTCAGTTGTTCAGAAGAGAATCAGCCACTTACGCCAGCTTCAATCGATAACACTGGATTAGAGATAGACCTTCAACATGGTGTGAGGTCTTCTAAGAATGGATTCAATTTAATATCGCTTCCAGCAACCAGACAGATTTCTTTTTGTTCAGTAATTAATGACATTATTAACATATATTGTATTATAAAAGGTTGAGGAAAGTAGTAAATGGATGTAAATTGAATAATTGTCAACAAGTCATGTGGGCTGCCCTATAGTACATTCTGGTGAGAAACGGAGCACCATACCGTCTGAATTTTGTAACATTGGATGAATGTCTTACAAAGATAAATTAACCATGGAAAACAGTCAGACATTAATACTTGGTAAAATGTTGATCATTTCGGAAATAAAAATCAGTAACATGTCATCATAGATCATTTTTGTGCTTTTTCACTTTTTCCGCCTGGGGCTTTTTTAACTTATGTACAGAGATAAAGTAGTGACTATGAACATGGTCCTTCCAATGTGTGACACATGGCGGTAGAGGGAGAGAGAGGGGGGTGACAAGAAATATGAGAGGGGGCTAATGGGCCACAACAGGCTGATTTGGGTTATGATGAAGGCTGGGTGGCAGATGAGGTCTTCCTTCTAACTTGTCGTACTCCAAGTAAAATTCTTTCGCTGCCTTCTTCCACAAAAGAGCATCGAAATAGTAGTAAGTCCCTTGTTCGTATGAGTTTGTTTTCATGACAGGTTCGATACCTTTTGGCCTCGTTATCCAAATTCTTTCTTCTGTATGATACCTCCAGTCTCGATTATACCTGGTCAAACACAAACAATTCAGTCACTTTTTTCAAATGGAATATTCAATTCAATGTGTGGCTGATGAAAGAGTACAGCATAATTTGTACTTTCATAGATTGATGGGAGACATCGATTAATTTGTTGTTCAAATTGGGTATAATGGTTAATCAAGATCGTTCAACCATAAGACAAAAATTTGTCTGCTTTTTACTTGGAGACTGAGAAAAAACATCTGCAAGCAGCTTTTTTTTTTTAATTATTATCGGTGTTGACTTCTTTCTGATAAAAGCAAGATCAACATCAGCTCCACTGTAAAGATTTCTATTTAATTGATTGATTGATTGATTGATAAGTGTTTTACGCCGTTCTTAAGGGTATTTCATTTCTATGACAGCGGTGTATTCCAGAAATAGTTGACACTAGCACAACCAAGATTTGAAGCGTTTCCATAATTTTGGAAAGTTAGTTTTCTTCCACTGCTACATAAAGACAGCATTGCTACACTTCAAACAAACTGCCCTTAGCCAGAGGGCAACTTCACAAAAAATTGAATGTCCCATTGAAAGCTAGACAAGAAGGTTTTTGATTGCAGCCTTGTGATAGGTCATAAAAACTAGCCAATCAACACTTTTTTTAGGGAAAGGCAAAATGGGACAGATAATATATGCTAACATCAACAACACAAAACATACTAAAAAGTTTTATCAGGTTTTAACAGATTTGCTATGTTTTTAATATTATTGAAAAGTATAACTTACAATTCAGCAGCTACAGCCAGTTGTAAAACATCCCCCCCATACATGTAAAATAGAAAGAATAAGAGATCTTCTCCATACCGATTCAGCTTTATTGGAGCCAACTGTGAAAGAAATTAATTCATTGACTATTAAACATATGAAAATTAAACAGTACATTCATACATTCCTAAAAGTGGAACGTATGGATTAACAAGCAAAATAGCAAGCAGGACCCCTCCAGACTTATTTTGAAAAAAATATGCTCATAATCCCAGCCAAATCACTTTTTTTTCTAATTAAGGACAATTTTTTGCTTCAAAGGGGTAAAGAGTTTAAGTTATGGTGTTTATCAATATGCATTGTCAGCCATATTTGGGGGGAACCTTGGTGAAACGCAGCCACATCTATGGTTTAAATAGAAAAAGCTACGTTTGAAGTTAATATCTAAATTTGAGTGTATCCATATATTTTTGATTTATGGAATTAGGTGAAATGCAATCCCATCATTTCTTAACCAGAGGAAGCTATTTTCTATGTTTGAATTAATTGATTGATTTTTAAACTGTGCTCAAGGGTATTTCACTTATATGGCAGTGGTGTAATTCAGCAAAAATTGACACTAGCACAAGTTGACAACCAAAATCTGAAGAATTTCCATAATGTTGGAAAGTAAATTTTCCTCCAGTGCTAAGTGAAGAAAGCATTGCCACTCACTCTTCAAACAAACTGCCCTTTAGCCAGAGATCTCAAGGTTTGAATAAGTCTGAATACGTTTTCAAGTGTTCGCAACACAAACAGTCGTCTTCACAGAAGAAAATTACATACTAAGTGTGAAGTCAATAGGTCAGTTTGGTCAATCCATGAATTTTTAAAGACAGAAAGTTCATAAAGCTTTGTGATGGATGTAAGAAAGGACATACAAATAGAGGGAAGGATAGATGCTGAGAGCAGCATTTCTAATTCCATGCTAACATGATATCCTGATATTAACACAAATATATACATTTTCTATATTTTCATAATGTAAAATTTGATAAGGAGTTTATGTTGTGAGTGTAACTTAGACCCAGCTGAAACCAGTCATCAGCGACTGGCAATCAAGGGGAATAACTCTAGCCATATTTGTTATCAGGCTGATTTGAGAAGGTTTGTTTGATTGAGATTTTACCCAATTCTTAAGGTTATTTCACTCATATTATGAGTCACCAGCACAATGAGTTAAGCAAAACATTTTGGAAGACGTCAATGGCAATTAGCAATGACAGAACAAAGATCTCACAAACATATTGGCTTCATCTTAGATCTTAGAGCATGAAGCTTCCTCCAATCGATTTCTTGGTGCTTTATTTCAGACAGTATCAACCACATAGAGCAAGAACTCAAACAATTTTGATTTATTTTATTTTTTAGGGGTGGGTGGGGTCAGGGGTTGATAGAAGTCAAATCAAAGGGAAACTATAGCTCTGCTTGAGATTGAGGAAATTATTCAGTTTGGCCAAAAAATATTCAATACCCATCAATTTCAAGGAGAAATATTCAATTTCCTAATAAAAAGATCTAATTTTGAGGGTAAAAATATTTGCCATAATTGGAGGGAAATTTACTTCTATCATTCCCCGAGTGTGTGGGCTCTATTGGATTCAACAGGGTACCACAATGTAAGTTACATGCATAACTGAATGTTAAATAGTTAAATACATACCATACCACCTACCTTTTCCCGTATAAACATGTTTGTCAAATACTCTGCAGGTACATGAAAGTCTACAGAAAAGAAAAGTTTAGCCAGAGATAAAATGTGATGAAAATGAATAAACTTGAATCTGACAATATTTTCTTTGTTTCATTTATAAATAAAATGATTTATTTCTTATCTGATAATCGCTATTGCCATTTAAAACTAAAATGAAGACCCTCCAAACAAACTACCTTTTCAGCCAGAAGATAAAAAGCAATCGGATAGCTCCTTTGATTGACTTAACGGCACACTTAAGGTTATTCCACTTAAGGTTATTCCACTTAAGGTTATTTCACTTGACAGGGTGCCAGGTGAAGGATGCCATTGGCGGTCTCTCCACTGCCCAAGAAAAGCAATCTGGTTTTGTTTTATTGTTTCTTTCTATTATTTGTTTGATTGGAGCTCAATGTCTATTTGAAGGATCAGGACTATGACACACTGACCACTGAAATTACCTAATGAGCCCAATGATAGGTATTCAGATCTTAAAATAATATTAAGCAACTGATAGCAACTTCTGTACATAGAATGACATGTATACTAACCTATGTCTTGTGGTCGACAAGGTGAATCTGCCCAGGGTGACTGAAATGTACTGTACAAATTTCTGGAATAAATTTGATCACAAAATTAATGGGTTTTTTTTCATTTCGTCTTTATTTCATACTTACATTGAAATAAACATCAAATATGTTTCATTCAAAATATTTATTTGTCTTCCTCCCCACACCTATATTCATCAATTGCAAACCCTCCTTACATTGCGCACCAATAAACTTAGGATTTTTATTTATTTATTTGATTGCAATTTAATTATGTATAAATTTTATCTTCTAATTTAAAACCAAACCTCTAGATAAATCCTTGAGACTTGTGAAGAAAAATAATATGTTGTTATTAAAATATAATTAAAATCACAACTTTAAACTTTGAACATTTTGCCAACTTTGATCCTTTGAACACAGAGAATTTTGTTGACCGGACGCATTTGCAATTAATGCTGTGGTTTACTGTTATGATGACAATTACAGGTTGATCAAATAATGCCCTTTGGATTAATAGATTAAAAGTTATAAATTCAGATCATAACGATATTCTACAGAATGTTAAACACACAACACAACATTATTAAACCTTTTACACACATCGGTTCCAGATCGCGCATATAGCAACGCATTTGTCTCGGTCGACAATTCAATTCTGCCCAAGATCTAGATTTTTCAATTCTTTATGTTTTCCATTTTTCTCCTTCAATTAATTAAATGTACATTGTATTAACGAAATTAGATGATTTTTTTTTTTTACCTACAGGTCTGAATGTTGGAAAACTTAGAACCTTTGCGCCCGGTTATAACCTGTAGTTTAAATTGTGTTAACGCCTCTGAATAAAATACTTACTCTGGTGAGTTCAGATTGAGACCAAGTGTTGTTAAGTCAATACCAGGGGGAAACACAGCATGGATGGGCTCCAGCTTGCTTTCCCGGAGAAATGTTACCAATCCCACAATTCCAAACTGGTCCATCACCATACCAGGTGGAATATTTGTTACCCTTCCTGTAAGAATATATGTTATTATTTATCAAAAATATCTGGGGGGGTTTTCCAGTCATGACAGTACCCTCTCAATGCCACTCATTAACATTATCTTTTCCCTCTTCATCTGTTTTTTTTGTTTTGACTGCTCATAAGGTCCACATTGATTCATGTTTAATACCGTACTCAAGGGTAATTCACTCATATAATGATGATGCAGGCCTGTGCTGTAATCTTTTCAGGCATAAACTCAAAATCGGTCCTCTAAAATTTTGTGAGATACCCTAACATTTGCATTTTCCCCTGGTCTGCTGATTTTTTAAAATAAATAAATGTGATCAAAACTTCATTGATCATCGGAAGAAAAAA
>JARFOD010129594.1:0-13895 GCA_031763545.1 Mopalia muscosa
AAAAGATCCACTCTCCTCCAGCCCACGTTTTTTTTATGCAAAAATGTTTCTTATTGGTTGATCAACTCACAACACAGAAATTGTAAACCAATGAAACACAAACATTAGAAAACATGTCGTCGTACAAAACGATTGGTTACGCCTGTATGTAAAATAGCATCATTCTAACACGAAAAAAAATATATTTTTTTCTTCAAAGCTAGATATTGAATGTTTATTCAATATCCGCATTTCCCTCCCATTGCTACGTAAAAAGTCAAAACACTATACGGATGTCAACTTCTCATTTATTTTAAACTAACGAGAAGTTACTATCCATATGGTGTTTTGCCTTTTTAGTTATTCTAAATGCCGTTCAAAGATGTCACTACACTACGTAGTTGCTAAATAAAGTAGCTGATTTTAACCAGTAGTACGCCTATTATGGCTATTAGTTTAAAAATAAACAAAAAACAATGTTGGTGTGGGCATAGGCGAAACAATTATAATCTTCTATGTAGACCTACATACTTATATGTGATTTTTTCCAATTCAAATGGTATAATCTTCTACGTGCGCATGTGTAAGTTAATTGTAAGAAAATATTCATAGTAAGTTGCTACCGTTATACGGTAAAGTAAAGTCCATCGCTCACTTGGTTTTGATTCACATTACGCTGATGATTGAGATATTATTTAAAAAAAAAAACATTTGAGAAAACTGATTAAAGGGAAATAACTTAGGCGTCGTAATCGAAGTCTAAAATGTATCAATTGTAATAATGATAAGATTTGCATTTTTTACATTTTTTTTTTACATTCAAGTTGCTAGAGTGAACTGTTGACGCGAATGTTCCTGCTGGAATTGCTCCCTTCTGTAGACGTTCTATATGTTTTACATTGTAGTGATATAGGTTAGACCAGAAGTTGTCGCCGTCTGTTATGTCTATTACATGAGGTCATATCATTCACTGTTAAAATCATTTTCTGTGGAAGTTAAAAATGTTTTAGATTGGAGTGATATGATATGTGTTAGATGTTACATTATGTTACTTACACACGGATGGATGATATAATTCAATGTTACAAAAATTACCTAATGGAGCTATGGAAACAATATTATAAGGCATTTAATGTGGATTATCCATAAATTTGTTTGGACGTATCCTTGTTTTCGAGACAAAAAATCACCTTTCATTTAAATTTATAAAAAATATTGTGGCTTGTTTTATTTGAGAAATATTCCATAACCTTTTTTTACGATGCTTTTTAATATTCTTTGCAGTGTATAGTAAATAATGAATATGACTTTTTATATGGACATATGGTTTGATGTGATTCAGAACTACACTGTCCCTGGTTAGTTCTCTGGCTATGTAGTTGATACGAAATTCCCATGATACTTTTTCTATCAAAATAAGATATCGGAATTTAAACTGATTGACTAATTCAATGTCGACGTAAGGAACTTGTGGGGTTTCTGTCTTGAACTTGAGTAAATAAACACATATCTCATTTTGGTTACGCTTTAAAGATAGACGATTGGCACAGAACCAAGTATTTAAAATATCCAATTTACTAGATATTTATAGTTCAAATAAGAGATTGTAGGACGAATAAGAATAACTGGGTTGTACGCAAAGGTATATCTTAATTGAGAAGATGTGAAAGGAAAAGAACAGCTTCAAGAATAGATCCTTGTAGTATGCCAAAATCTATAGTTTCAGAAAGTATTTTTAAAATGAGACGTTTGAATCAAACTGCTGGATTGTGGACTTAAGACATAATATTGATAAGTTTTAGATCCCATAATCTGCAACTCTGGAAAAATCATTTTGTGCATTAGATTAAAACGATAATGCGCTCATTCAGTTAAAGATAATACAAAAAACCTGACACGTATTTAAGTAAGATTTGCATTTCACTGCAGTTTTATATTTATATATTCAGCATATTGTAAAACAATAAAAACAAAAACATTTCTGAAACATATCTGACATAAAAATTCCATTTTTTTTTTACAGAGCTAGTGAAGTCCAAAACAATACCCTACAGCACTCAATAGTTTATTTATATTAGATTTGGCGTCGTGTAGAGACTTTCCACTGTTTACGGTCTGATTCTGCAAGCTTCCCAGCATATCCTACATTTTTTTTTTAGGTCTAGCATAAACAGGAAGTAAAAGTATTGCCAATTCTCCGTTTCAGTTCTACGGCTGTACCCAAAAAGAAAAAATCTCGAATTTGGTTAATCCGCTAGACAATAAAACAGAAAGTATACTCCAAAAAGACACAATAGGGCGCTGTCAGTAGTCTGACTTCAGTTACAAGTAGGCCTACGTCATCATAAGGAGGTAATGTAATGTACAAGGGAAATGGAAAATATTATATACATATGACATGCCGGAACAGTATATTTAGCTAGATATTTTTAGATCAATGACTCAGATTGAGAAAATTGTATAAAACTACAATACTAAAAACTTCTTTTTAATACGTTTTCTTACATGCTTACTGGCCTCTTACACAATCATAGGGGTTGTATTTATTTTGCGCATTGCATTACCCCCTGATGATGAGTTAATGACGTAAAAATATTGAGAATTACGCCATAACATGTTTACCATGTTTCTTTAATGGTTTACAACATGATGATGCATGCGATATTTAATTCGTGCTATTTTATTCAAAGTGGAAAAATGTATTCTTATTCTTGCACGAATCGAACCTTTCATCATAGTTTTATGTGAAAATTTTATCACATTACTGCGCTATAAAATTTGAAATGAAATTGCACAATATATATCTATAAACCGATTTACTTATTCACTTCAGGCACACACAGTTATAGCATGGCGAGAGATTTGCAACCAAGAAAAATCTTTTGTTTCTGAAGGCTCTTGGAGAATTATATATTTTCTTGGATTTCTATAGCTTTTTGGTAAAATGTACAGCATTTCATTATCCATATACCATAAACGATTCCGTTTTGACATTATGCAGTTTTTTGGTTTTACCTTCTGGCCAGCGAGATAATCAAATTTATACACAGAAAACTAGACAAATAGAGATCAATTGTTGCATATATATATATATAGATTTCGTTATAAATTGGGAAGTAGTGTCCAAAGTTAAAGTTGTTGAGTAGACTTAAGCAGTCCCCGATTTGGAAATAGTAGCCAACATGTGTAATGAAGTGACTCTACACTGCGCGCCTTCCTGAAAACAGGCCGCTCCTCTCCGGAATTCTACGAACACTTTGCTTGAATTGGTATATGTTATTAAATAGGCTGAAATCTCAGGATGTAAATAAAGCCTGGAGTACCTTGCTCTTGAAGTGGATTGCAATTTCGTGCTGGATCACTACTAAAACCTGTCCCGTTGGATTCGAGGTGGTATACACGGTTATTTTCTTCCGGCTTATACAGCTCACTGAAGATCGACCATCGCAAGATTGTAAAGGTCTCTCGGAAGACCCGGCATTACAACGTTGGCTTTGGCATAACATATAACTCACGAAGTCCTATAGGTGTGTTGCACCTCATTTAGTGGGAATACAGTTTCGTTAGTCCCAAGTAAAACAACATCCTAAATAAGGACCACTCCCGTGTATTCGAACATAGTGGACGAATTTGTACTGCCACAATTCGTCAACAGGAAACATTGAGCAAATTGTCCAGGGCCCGAGGTTGTAAAAACTTGAGCATAACCAAAACAAGGCTAGTCGACAGTCGTCATACGATCCTACAGTCCCGCTGCATTAACCATTAATATCATCATCGACGGGCTAGTCGATGCATCAACCATCGATCCCCTTTACGAATTGTTTCGAAACAAGGCTAATCGTCTTTGATGATGAGGTCTCACGATTCCTCCACATCCACCATGGGTTCCACCTTTACAGTAGGCTGTACTTTGACCGGTGATTTCAAGACAGGGGTAGTAGAAGTTATCACTGAACTTGAAGGCACTTTTGTTTGGATTGACTACAAAAAACAAAAGCGAACAAATAAGATTTGTATAACTATACCCATACTAGTTTTATTAATCTTGTCTGACCGTTGGATAGAATTGAAACATACGACTCAACACACGCATTGGCTAATTTCATACAGGTATAAGTTATATGTCCGATATTTGACCGGCAGCGGACCCATTACCCTTTGATTGTAACCAACGTCCCCCTGGCCGTCACAGTATAAAGATTTGCAAATGTATTCGAAATACACGCGTTTCCTCTATTAAAACTGTTTCAAACTAAATTTTGTAAATTTTATCAGTTTAAGTTCTGTTATACACATTAAATATAAGCGTTCAAGGAGCACCGCAGAAAACAGGCTTTACTTAACTCTTGTTCAAATATTTTAAGGCTTGCCCGATGCAGCTATAACATAAATCAAACTTTCTTCGAAATTTATTTTAGAAAGAACTATAATTTTTTTTTACGCATTTAAGGTCACATTCTATGAAAGGTCGTTTAAATCATAAATGACACGTATATTTACCTGATTAACATGCTGTGTCTTGTGAACTGTAAGTGTACGAGCCTGACAGAATCCCTTCCCACAGATTTCACATTTAAATGGCTTCTCTTTAGAATGAATATAACTGCAATCAAAAATACAATAATTAAATACATAATAGGGATAATGCAGTGAGCGATATAGACACCAAAACATGTAAAGTATATTTTCGCACAATTTTGTTATTCAATCGAGAACCGTATGCCAAATCAAATGTCCATTTTGCAAATTTGCAACTTTTACCCGTAAGAACAGAACAAATTGCCATGCAAATCTGCTCTTTGACAGGTGTAAATCGGATTCAAAACACATTGTAATAGTTGTTTATTTTGCTAAATAGATTAATTATGATTCAAATATTTAGATATGTCTTTAAGTCGAGACTTACCGATGGTCTCTGAGATGATCCTGTCTTCTGAAGGCTTTACCACAAATCTCGCAGGAGTAGGGTCTCTCGTCTGTGTGTGTCCTCTCGTGAATTAATAAGTTGTAAGACTTTGTGAAATGGCGACCACAAAAGCGGCAGATGTATTGTTTTTTGGTTCTAAAATTAAAAAAACAAATACAAATACAGAATAACACTACTGTGAAAGTATAGTACGACCATAAACTGTTCAGTTCCGTGATTTTAATCCAAAACTTTAGTTTAGCATTGTAGGTCCTATCAGGTATAATTTTATACTATGCATCCAAGTTTCCTTTACAAGGTTATAATTATAGCTTGTCTTACCTATTGCCCGTTCGTCCACGTCTTTTGATAGGCTCTGTTTGCCTGACCACGTGATTCGTTACCCTCGTGACCGGTTGGAAACCGCTTCTGCTGGAGTCATACCTTTTAACAAAATAAGCGAATTTCTATTTAGTTACGGTATAATATCAAATCAGATCTCTTACTTTCTAAAGTTGTAATTTACCAAAAAACAGGACTGTTTATTTTTTCTTAATTTATCAAATACGAAAACGAAATATAGAAATAAGAATCAAAGTTAAGACATAAATAATTAAAAATAAATGTGCTGATGTTGCTGTTGTTGTTATTCTGTGGGCCTTTGAGCAGTGTTTGGTTACAGATATGTCAAATAAGTTTATGTACAATTTCGGCTAAATAACACTTAGTCCTACCTCAAACCCACAGAGCCAAGTGGGTACACGTGGCTAATGATTGTGGCGCCCTCTGTCATGCATTCGGGTGACTTTCTGGGATTTTCGAGCTGATCACTGATGACGGCCTCTGCTAATCTGGCAAAGTTAAACTTCTTTCTCTGTTTCCTAATGGGTGCGTCTACAACAAATACAAATAATTTAATTATAATTATTGATTCACCTGGACAAAAAACACTGAAATAAGTACACGTCAACTGATGGAAAAAACGTCAGTTTTTTTAATTTACAAATATGGGAATACAGGAATATTTTTTAAAATCTACACATTTGCTTCTAATAAACCATAACATTGCAAACACTAAGCCTAAAAAGATTAAACGAGTGGCCACAGGACATCGATTGGTTGATTTATTGATTGATTTGTTGATTTGTTGTGTTTTACGCAGTGACTAAGGGTATTTCACTGATATAAAGGAGGTGTATATCGGTACCAAGAATAATTGACACTGGCACAAACAAGATGGAAAGCGTTCCCATAATAGTCAAAGGGCCCTAAACTTGAAAAGAAGATAAAAGCTTAACTTCACTTGCATTACCGGTATTGAATGATAGTATAGATAATCATATTTTATTATTATTATTATTATTTATTGACCTACCTCTGGGACGATGCCTTTCGATTCCTGGCAGTCTACCATTTTCTGTACTTGTTCTGAGACACTCTTCTGCACTGCAGCTGGTTTTTGTTTCTTCTTTGTAAGGTTGCCATAGAGACGGTTTTTTGCAACATCCGGGTACTTGTGGAAAACTGTACACCCATGGAAAAGTAACTGCGTTTGGCTGCTGATGTGCGGCAATGGGCATAACAGGAAGTAACGATGGAAGCTGCATGTGGGCCGGAAGAGGTGACATCCAGTAACGCATGACTGCTGGGTCGACGTATGCTCCCGGAGGTGAATATGCATATTGAGCGAATGGCGACCACGGGGGACTTTTTGTTCTGGATTCCATCGCTGGAGATGATGTGACAGATTTCATTATAGTCTCTTTGTCAAGTCTTCTTCTGCTACAAAATAAAATAAAAATGCGTTACTTTTTAGGGTAGGGTACTGTTACATGATTTGGTATTGTTATAGTTGGTAGGTGCTGGGAAGTCTCCACATGAGTCTTAGCCCATCCTAAAGCCGATTCTTGTTTAAAGCTTCGCGAATCATTCAATTAGCTTTTTCTTTATCCCAGGCTTATCAAATATACACCAATGGTTGGTATCCTGAATCATGCACGCCAGTTTATTCCTCACCGTGATTTGAATTTAGCTTTTTTATCTTTTAAAGTGAAAGTCGTAAAACAACCCGGGGCTCATAACCAAATCCCAAGCAAAACGTAACAGAACCTGATTAATGTTAAGGACCTCTCTCCTGTTTGTAATTTGTTTTTATAAATTCACAATTCCGGAGTTATTATTGCTACAATAGAATAGGGTCTGTTTCGCTTAATTATAATACTAAACCGCCTTGACTGTACCGCTTTGGTGAAAAGGAGATATGATCTAAGCGGAAAGTGTTGAAATAGTTTCGAGCTGTAGATAATGTAATAAGCATTGGGCTAGGTGAAAACACCCCTTTCATAAAAAAAATTCAGCCAAGTGATATAAATCATAAAGCAGTTTTGTTATAAATATGCTCAGCTCCAATGAAGGACAATTCATCAAGGCAATCAAGTTGCGGCAAATTACGTATTGTAACTAACTGCGTCCAAGAAGCCGGAAAACCCCGGGAAAAGCCGAGGATATAATCATTTTTCTCTGGACTCCGAGACAATTATTGAATCATTTCAAGAATATTTTTATATTATTCTGGCTTTGAAATTTCCTTGGATCCCACACAATTCATAAAGCCGAATTATTAATGTTAGGTTTTTTTTTCCATATCCCCCAACGTTCCATATCCCAAAACGTTCATTGGCTTGGTAATCACATGCATTGCACGACCATGGACTGATAATTCTAATAAGATATCTAGGTGTGATCATGGCAAGTAAAAAAAAATCCGGTTTAGTTAATTATAGGAAAAGCAGCATAAAATTGTAATTACTTACGTTTGATGACCTAGGTTAAAGTTGGTATAATTTATAATTGAACTCACGGTTAGTTTAGTTCAAAATAAATTGTAAAAAGTCCCCACCCTGTTAAGCCACTGAAAGCATATTGTGCACGAGTGAAGCGTCTTAGCTCTGAATGGCCACCAACTGATGTGGACTCGATTTTGTGGGTAACAGTGAAAAGGCGATCTGGTACCCTGGTCCGGGAATCTATGGAAACCGTATGTTAAAGACCTGTTTGTTTATCCTAAGTGGGTATCAATCACTTGTATTGTCGTGGCTAATTTATGTAATTGCTCAAGTGGTTGTCAGTATTGTAAGATAGTTCTGCCAACACGAGAGAGCACACGTGTAATTAACCGTGCATAATTGAGTCAATGTAACGGGACACTTTGCACCGCCTCCCAGTCACACCTCTCAACCACGCCCAACAACCTGTTAACGGACCTTCAATTGTCCACGAACACTTGAGGTTAAAGTTCTCACACCCCGGTTATAGCTTTCCTTGCGATTTAGGGCTTTAACACATGTGGTGGGGAGAAAATGAAAGGCTTCATTACGCATGTTTTGTTTCAAGTCCATTGCAAATTATTGAAGGTTTCAAATCAGATTAACAACAAAATGTAAACCTTGTCGGATAGATGGATTTATGATTCCATATTTATTTTTGCTTGAAAATAAATTTGTGAAAATAAAAGGTATAAAATTGTATTGTCTGAGCTGTTTATACTTTTCTAAGTTACTCTGCCACCTGGAATATGTTTAAAAAATTGTGTTTTACTATGTTCCGATGTGTTCAGTTCCTGTTTAAACCATATTTCCAAATAAGCTTTCTTTAAGCTGCCATTATACTTCTGCCAGGACTAACCAAATAATTTTTTATTTTTAAATTGAATTCTGCAGGGATCAGTCAATGGACCAGCGTTAATTGCTGTTTATGTTACTTATGTACTGATACATAAATAATTATTATTCTTTGTCAACGTTAGTGACCTGCAATAATGAAGCTTACAAACAGAAAACACATGACCGTGAATGATGTGAATTTGGCACGATTTGACCTGCAATAGTTCCTTTATAGTCATACTAGCGCGTGCATGTGACGGCTGACTAAGATAGTATGACAGACCTCATCCACAAAAATTTCAAACATATTTATAACTATAAATATTTGACCAGAGAATATTTAAAAATAATCAAGTTGGGAAGCCCCATTTCCTATATGGTTTCAATAAGAGCCCGGAAATCCGTCTTGCGCATGTGTCATTGATTAAAGTATTATATATTCTAGGCATTGGATATAATTATGTGAAACAATCACCACGAAACGTGTTAAAATAGATGTTAACAGGATATATGTTCACAAATCTACTACTCTAAATTAAATATTGCTTTCACAGATATTTATAAGCCGGGATAGCCGTTTTTATACGTTTTCTTATATTTTACTTTTTAAATAGCATTGAAATTAAGCCGAAAATCGTCCTAGCAATTTTAACCAGCCATCACTCGAAACGATCAAAGGAAAAGCCACATGTAATAAATATCCCAACACCACGATGGCAGCTATACCAACTGAGTGTGTTAATGGCACTTTACTTCATTATCTATCAGTGACATTCTGATAAATAAATTAGTCTAAACTACAAAATAATCAATTGGTATATAATATAATCAATTATACTCATGATTCGACAAATATTTGATTTCATTAACTGCACTTGTCCAGTAGATTAGTGTTCATTTGTTAATTTTTTGCGGCTATTTAATCGTCATTTACATTAATCAGCAAATGAATAAACGTGCTCAGCCAAGGAGAAAGCATTCTATTAATCGGTGGCATGAATTTGTAGTACTGTATAATCGTAAACATTTCTTATTTAGCATTATTTACAGATGTGACTTTGGTATTCTATGTTATAAGCTCAGCTTCCCGTATGTTATTATAGGGGCTTTTTTTTTTTCAATTGATAAGCAATCACACCTTAATTTTACCAAGTAAGTTGAGCTCAATATCGCCAGCATTATTAACATATTTAATTAAGAATTTATTAATATAAATATCAGTATTTTATCTACAGATCGAGACTTTCAAAAAGACCTAAGAACCGGATTAAAGTACTTTTTGGTATATCTATTAATTGTCGTGTGCAGTAAAATATACTATACCGACACGTTTATATGGCTTTACAATGCATTATAGCTAAAACCAACAAAAGCTCACTTGAGTGATAAAAAATTGAATTGGTTGGAATTTGGTTTATTTGCTAGCAAAACCTTGAAAATTAGACTTTCCAAAATAATTAATAGTCTAAAAATAAATGTCTTCGTCACACTGAGATAAAGCATTTAAGGAATATATTTCTCCCATGAAATTAATTTATACAAACGACGATTGACAAATACAAAACTATACACATGTTAAAATAACTCACCCAAAGTGTGTAGACCAAACTATCCGCTGGTTCAAAAAGTTATACAGGAACTAAAATGTCAGCTGTATAAATGTTAAGGAACAAGTTAGAAGCATCAGCAAATCACTTCCTTTTGAATAATATCCTGGTAGCGTAACGCTATCAACTCCCGGATAAACCTCTGTATCAACGTCAAGCTCGATTGTAAAGTGAAAGTCACTCACTGCTCTATATATGTGCTTTACTGACAGCCCGTTTCCAAATTGGGGGCGTGGCAGAACAAGTGAATTGTACAAGCCATAACTGATGTTTGTTTTGTTTTGTTTTATTTGTTTAACTTTTTTTTTTAATTTCACGCTGTCCCGTAGGCGGCTTCTTCAGATCCGCGAATTATCCGCGAAATTCCCGCGTTAGCCTTTTCTCTTGTTTTCGCGACTAAGTACACTTCGCGTTTTTTAACAAGTTGGCTATTGTTGGGGTAATTTGTGTTAGTGTAGCACATTAAGGGTTTGTTTATCGGCTATTAGGGCTTTAAAGAATAACCAGCGCTTTCCTGTGGCGCACCATCACGGGGGTTTCTGTTAGACACAATTAGACACCTTGGCGTTAGCCCGAATCCCTTCTTAAGCCTTAAGCAAACAAATTCTTAAGAGGCTATCTGTGCAAGTGTTAATCTGTTACATGCAATCGCGGACAGTCGTGTATTTCAACTGCTTACAGCGCGGCCAAGTAAGGCCGTACGTACATTCTCTCATCGCCTTATTCTTTAACCCTTGAAGATTCATCCTTTCAAAGCCGTACAACCCTAGTAAAAAAAGGGGGACAATTCTAGCCATCCACACGAAAAGGGGTGGATTTAATTTGCTTGTCATTTGAATGGGTTACTTTACAAACCCTTGCTATTCCATTCTCGCCCGCCTTTTTTTTAAAGCCCGGCGAATCACCCATGGTTAAAAACACAATCTCTTGCCTTTAGAATTTGGGATTTCACAGAGCCTTCCAAAAACACCTCGTATGTGGCTTTTTTTGTTGGTTATTTTATTGAATTAAGCTTCCCTCTCTTCCGCGTTGCAGTTACCGGCTGTTAAAAATTAATCCGAGCGTTTAGCCCCATTGCACATGTGTCCATGTAAAACCGTGAAAGTGTGAGAGATGCCACTTCAGTTAATGACAAACTTGTTTCTATTTAGCATACCCATATCTAAGCAGCCCTTGAAACTCAATGAAAATAAAGAAAACAATCAACAAACGTATTGCTCTTCAAAACATGTTAGATGTCTAAAAGAACATCGACATATTGCACACCTCCATATAGAGTAAAAATCTCCGCCTTCTATTATGAATTCATTCCATTTTGTTTGGTAAATTATTTAACCAGTAGCGACGTGCTAGTTTTTTATGAATTTTTTTTATGAATTTTTTTAAATGTCCATAATGGAATAAATAATTCCCCCCCATTATAAGAGTTAAACGAAAAAGAAAATGTTTTAAAAAAAATAATTTTGAAAGTACAAAACCTATGGTAACAGATATACACATGTCAGCTATGGTGGGTATATTATTTATGCATAACATAATCTTTATTTCACTCTGACCATTCAGGATGGTACAGAGGCAGAAACAAGTATACATATGATTCAATAATTAAAGACATAGTACAGAATTATATACATACATGGCGACTACATTACTTTAAATTCTACACAATTTAAGACCATCTTTTATCAATTTGCATAGGTCATTTAGTTTTGTAACGTTGTTGGTATGAATTTTTTTTAACATTAGTATCTCTGTCTATATCATTGACAGTGAGTAACTGGAGACGTAAGTGGCATAGTTTGGGGCACATAAACTTCTACCTTTATTCTACATAAGCTGAATTCTTTTCCACATATGTTAAATTCTTTACAACATATGTAAAAAAGAATTTCACCTATGTGGAAAAGAATTGTACATAATTGTACAGAATTGTAAATAAAAGCAAAACTAATTTGACATTTGTAGAATAAAGGTATGTGATAAAACGGCTCGTCATAGGCGTGAACCAGACCACGGGGGTTTATTTATTTGAAAAGAATGACATATGTGAAATTCTTTTCCACATATGTAAAATTAATTATATATTTTACATATGTTGAAAAGATTTTCACTTATGTAGGAAAGAATTCAACATATGTGAAAAAGAATTCTACTTATCTAAAATAAACCTCAATTCAACATATGTGGAAATCTTTTTCACTTATGTAAAATAAAAAAGTGATTGGAACTCTATTGTAGATATGTAAAATAAAAGCATGCACGGCCTCAATTACTGACTTCTCCCTAATAGACTGTATTAAGCGTTCATGAATTTGCAGAAGGATATCCATCCTGTGCATTTCGCAAAGGATTTGTTATTTCCTAGTGAAGAATGAATCAGGGAAACTAAATTTGTTTTATCAGCCTAAAACTGCGACTGATTCTGTAGAGAACATTTACATCTGATTCGTCTGGGATATAGCCTATAAGGATTCGTCGGGAAAATAAAATGATGTAGACTACAATAAAAATACTGAATCAGAATAAACCGTCACCTAATATAATATTCACTCCTTATTTAAATGCGAGTGTTTGACTTTTGACAGCGCCAGTAAGGGACACTGACACAATTTTAACTACGATGAAATCTAATACAAACTCTGATTAAAGATGCTGAATCGAAGCCATCATTTATTGTAGCTTAGACGACCCACACGATGTGGTACTGGCAACGAGGTCACATGACTGGCCATGTGTGAATGTTTACAAACAAATGCACGTGTGCTACCAACGTGTAATCATTACATAACTATTGACGTAAATTTGAAAGCAACTTTGTTCAAAGTCAATGAAAAAAAATTGATAGCAACTGTGATCAGAAAATTTGTCTAGCTTAACGAGGTAACAGTTTGTGGATGCGCTTATTTTGTGGATGATCAATGTGGATGGCCCTCGTTGGGTAGACTGCCCTCCGGCCTCGGGGATTATTCTGCCCCATACCTAAAAGATAGATATTTATATCACAATTGATCACATATGACGTTTTAAAAGTCGAATACAAAGTCTTGCGATTGTTGGGGGAGTTTTGTTTTTTGGCTGTTCAAGCGGCGGTGATTTGCGTCGATCGTGATTCGGGGGTCATCCAACTCTGGTTGGTTATTTAATGGCTGAGGAGTGTCTGGTAGTTCAGCTGGGGAAGATATTTCACTGGGTATGTTGGGTGGTGGTAAGAAGCCCAGGTTCTGTAAGGCAATGGGATCAGTTGTCTCCTCGTCAGATGTGTTGTTGTCTTGACCTTTTCGTAGCGATTGTAGTTTTGGAAGACTGGTGAGAGGAACTTTAAAACACTCAGACTTTTTGACCCGGTATAAAGTTCCCCTCAATTGTGGTCCGGTAAATTTGTGTATGTTACACCACAGACCGTCAACTGAAAAAAACCAAATAACGGTATCTGCAACGGTTTTTCTTTCGATTAGCATGGATATATACGAGGTCTCCGATATCGATAGGCGGACATAGGGGGATTTACCTTGTGGCGCTTTAGATTTTTCGATGTATGGATGATTTGTCTTACGATGCACTTGTTGTTCTTGTATGAGCTGTTGGTCAACCAGAGGAATTTAGTTGTTGTTAAACTGATCCCGCTGGGTCCACATTTCACCAGCGGAGAGACCTCTTGTATGCACGCGAGTGTTTAAGTTGGCAATGGCGACTGAGAGTAATACTGGTGTTATTGAACATCCCGCCGGTTCAAGTTTT
>JARFOD010129605.1:0-13894 GCA_031763545.1 Mopalia muscosa
ATAGCTGACCGTGTCAAATGTTAGTTCAATTCCATTCAAGCTGTGATCAATCTCTGAACAGGCAACACCAAATGCGGCGTCAGTGAATAAGAGCTCAATGTACAATACACGGAAACCGTTGATACGCGTTGGTCAGACAGTTAATCCTCTCCAGGTATATACCTGTATTTAATTGATTGTCAAAACACCCCTGTTGTAAATAATGTAGTCAAGTTTTATCGTCAAAGTTAACGGTCTTCAAATTCAAACTTTTTTTATCGGGTCTGCTCTGGGATAAAAATCACAATCTCAACTTTTGGAATATGCAATAATAAAAAAATTGCAAATTTTTAGCTGAGGGGGGGTTAGAGTATCTTTAACGTTTCGCAGCACCTTTTTAATTACAGTTGCATTTTTATAAAGTGCGCTTGTATATCTTATAAGACCTACACGATGGATTTGATCAAATCAGATTGGTTTCATAAGGCTTTAAATTTAAAAAATGGCTCCTGTGGAGTGATCGGTTTGTACACAGATTTGGTTTGGCTAAAATTTTGTGTACATGACGAGGGAACGAATACAAAGAAATGTGAAAACTGGTATTACTGTTGATTAATCGTCATCAAATAAATAACTAACGTTAAATGAAAAGCAACCCATAATGAGCTTGGTAGGCCCATAGCTAACAATGGTATTTTTTTAAAGATTGAGGAGATACATTTAAAGACGAGCTGCGCCATGTCAAATAACCATAAAACTACAATTGTCATCAACTTTTATTTCCGTCAAAACTATCGGGTTTAACGATATACATGCCCAATGATTTAATATTAAGCTGGCGAATTCCTTTTTCCATAAGTGTTGTTTTCCTCAGACATGAGCACTTCCTGATTCCCCGTGTACACCCCAATCAGTTCAAAAAAGATATACCAATCTGCTTTTATTATAAAAATCTCCGTTTCAGTTTTCTCAGGGTATCGCAGTGAAAGGTTATTGATTGGGCAGGCTGAAGGAATGAGCTAATATGGTAATTAAGAAAATAGATTAAATGGAAATTTCACATTCCAATGTATAGATCATATGGCTGCTTGATGGTGTTCTTTGAACATGAAAACAGAAGCTATATATGCCCCAAAAAACGGAACCATTAATTACATCTGTCGTGTATTTTACGATATGCAAAAACCGTTACCTGTTGTGCTTCGCTGGATATAAATGAAAGAAATAAACGGATTGGAAACTAGATTAAACTAATTTCAGAGGATATATATAATTTAAGCTTACAGAACTGCTCTGAAAAAGAATGATTCCGATTCTCTCAAATGTCGTTTTTAATTAGTTATAAAGTTCTTTATTTGAATGAATGAACGAAGGTGTGGGTGATGTGCGCATTTCCAGCACGTCATCGCAATGCCCATACGTTAACATTCAAAGCTTATGGTGAGCCCGCAATGACAGAAAGTCTTAATTCGCTGGTAAGTGGCTGGCCAAGGCACTGCTAATGGCTCTGTCCACTTGACTTCCTTAGCTGGCATTTTGAGTGTCGGGTTTACTGTACCCTAACAAATGACTTCCCGAAGGTTTTAATCAGAAGACGACAAAACACGGACAAAAGTAAAGGTTTTTCTGTTTTCCCATCAATCGAGTTCACTTCTGCAGCAGTGTTTGGTTAGTTGGATATTTCAGCGGGATCCAAGGGGACCGCCTGTGGGTGTTTGACTGTCCTGCCATAGTTACATGAAACCGGTGTTGATTAGATTTGTGAAAACCGATTAGTTATTAAGTCAACAACAGGTAGTATAGTATATCTACTCCGATGAGCTCTTGATCGAATGCGCGCGTGGGGGGAAGTGAATCCTTCAACAACCAATGGATAGACTTTACCAAACGTGCAGAGTACGTTAGTTTGCCACGCCCACATCAGACCATTGACATTCAAAGCAACACTCAGAAAGTCCACCATTCGTATAAATTGTAGAGAGTCCAAGACATTGGCCCTTGTCACACACGGTAAGTTTTTTTTCTTGTTACAATTTGTGATTTTTAAGCACATTTGGTATGAAAACATGTTTTGTTGAAACCAATTTGCCGTTAACGGCAACCATAACTCGCCGTTTCTAGAACTACGTGTAATAGTGTCAAGATAATGTTTCATTGTAGCGACACAGTTAGTCTAACTTTCGACGGTAAGAAAGTGGTCTGTTATTTCTCTGCTTCTACAGCTCTCGTTCTCCGGTCATCTCCATACGTGTTGAAAATAGTAATGAATGACCGTTGCCATGTACAGAATTAATAGTGTATTTGTAATGGGAATCTGCGAATCCATCTGAAGAACGTTTCTATCGATCGGGTTATACCTCCTTCGGGTAGTGCTTATTTCACACGGAAGAACAGATTCAACTAAAACACTCTTACTTTGATACTTGTGGAACCAAAGAGCAAGATACATAAATGTGTCACCTTTGGTTGTTTAAAGGAACAGAAGTAAACAAAGAGCCTTGTTGGCCTAAACTCTCCACTTAACGTCAAGTACTATTCTACTCGGTCAACTTATCTCTTGAGTCTGATCGTTATTGCACTTCGAGAAATAAACCTTGAAAAATGCAGTTTATTTTTTTCTGTTGATATGTACTCATTTTGCAATATTTTTTAGAAATAATCATTGGATTTTCACCGCATTCACAAATTTGTAATCCTGAGTGTTTAAGCTTTTTAAAAATATACACATTTATGGTTCAGATTTATATTCTTCTGCTTAATAAACTAAATTCTACAGGTGTTCTGAAAATCGACCAAGGCGTCCAGCAAGACCTTAAGTGAGGAATGATTATTTTAAACCATCTACATTATAGATTGACTTCTAAAAAGTGTCTACATAGCGAATACCGTATCCTATTATTTTATAGATTTCGTTCCATTGATTGTCCTTGGATCTTCATCCAATCTGACAATACAGTTGTTTCTCATCTCTCTTCGGGAGGGTTTGTCACCTAATGCCATTGTCTTCTGTATATTTCTCAATATCATGGTTCTGTTGTGTTTTTTCTCCAGCGCAATGAAGACACCGGCGCTGATCACGGTTTTACTCTCCCTCACATCCCTATATATATTCACAATAGAAGCTTTACCCCAGTGGCGCCCACAGGGCAGATTTGGTAAAAGGTTTGACCCGGTCTTCGGTCTTCTCTCTCAACTGGATCCACACGAAGGTAGGTCCTCATTTTACTCAACTTAACTTTTTCAGTACGAACCGCTCGATTATAAATCATATATTGTTAACCTTTGGTACATGTAAATCGGACTGACAAGCAAACTTATGGTCTTGTCGTCCCAATCAATTCGACTCACATGGGGAAAGCATCACGCCGCGTTTTCTTATTAAATCTCAATACCAAACTGTTCAATTTGTATCCGAGTTCAGACAGTCTCTTCTAGCACACACCTACTCACCAGCTGGCATGTCCTCATTTTATTCCAATAATATAATAAATCCATGCTTTTAACTTCTGTTACAGTTTAAGGACACACACAAACTTTCTTTAAATCCCTAAGATTATATCTTAGAAGTACACCAAAGTATAGACTTAAAACTTCAATTCGTAATCGTGTTATTTGTTCTAACTCCGACTTAGAAATAATTTTCACAGTTTTTGCAGGCAATTTTTAATAGGCTACAGATCCTGTAAGAAAAAGGTTACTGTGCAACTTAGAAAGTTTTATAGTACCGGTACCTCATGATAAATTTACAGTTTGGTGTTATATAGCAGATACAATATTGATCATGCTGTGCGATTGAATAGGCGTTTGAGATTTTAAGGTATTGCTGTCGAGTCTACTAAAATTTCAAGTGCCTCAAATAGACATTTGAAGATGATCTATAGGGATTCACTCTTTATGTTGTCTTACAATAGGTGTGTGTCAGGGATAGGGCTAAGTTAATTTTTGTATGGAGCTGATGAATATTTTGTTCAATACACAGGATATTTCATTCACCACTGGAACTACACCTCAACATCGGAGGAAAATCCCCGCAGTAGGGAGCTTGGTGTGTCATGATAATCTCATTTATCTTAAACACATTGCCAATGACTCAGCGATATGATCACTGATAAAACTAATATAAAAATGTATTTTATATATGTAGAATTCTTTTCAGTATATGAGGAAATTTTTTACATCAGTAAAATGAAACAAAAACAAACTTCACTTTTTCACATTTTATTTTACATATGTACTTAAGAGTTCCACTTACCGAAAAAAATTCTCCCCATAGCATGGGACCGTATCAAACCTTCGTTCATGCTCCTATCGTCTTGTCTAGACTTTCTAGACGAATGCAAAGACGATGGGAGTATTTTTCACTGACAAGCTAATCGAGATCACATGCTGTGCAAGGTAACGTCAGCAGGTCACACTCCCAAGTCGAGACAGTTGATCAGGAAATGGTTCCACTGCAGCGAGATTACAACAGCAACAAATCAAAGCGAACACTGGCAAAAGTCGAATAGTGACTTACATTCGCATATTTTTACAGTTTAAACCAATGGCTGAAACACAGAACCATAATTTCTCATCTGAAAAATGTCTACACTGGGACAAATTAAGAATAATATCAAGCGACAGGGTTTTTTTCACGATGAATTGATGCTCACATAGTCTACCCAATCGGTCGCAATATTAGGCCTATTTAAAAATGTAGTTTCCCTTATTTATTCTTCGCCACAAAATAACAAATGTTTTGAGAAGCGCAGAGGATGGACGTGCATCTGATCCGATTAAAATTTGGCGCAAATCTATTGCCGACAAGAGGGCTGTGAGGAAGAAGTTTGTTATTGTTGTCTTGGATGCTTTTATTTCACATATCTACAAAAAGAGTTCCACTCATCAATTTTTTATGGAAAACAATTTCACATATGTGAAAAAAGAATTCAACATATATATAACAAAGACAGAAGCGATAAATTGGCTTGCCATTTGTCACAGCTATTCCTGTTTATAATTTACAAGTAAGTTACAGAAGAGATTTATAGGCCGATTAAATACAAATCTACCTTCATTTAACACCGGCATGTGTACAAATTCAGCTTAACTGATAAAAACAAAGTTTAAAATGACAACAAAGGAAACCGTTAGCGTTAAGAAATTTATACGTTTTCTACAGAAGAAACAAATTAACACGTCTTTGTCGTCATGGCAACCTTCCATCATTTTGCTTTAGTAGCCTGTTCTAAAGCGTATCTTGTTTCCACTGGAAGAACATTTTTTTTCAACAGAACCAAAAAGTTGTCGTACACCACTGTCACAAACGCATAATACTTTTGTTACACCACCTATTTGTTATATTTCACGTTTCCCCAGTGAACGCGAAATTTGGCTGTCGTAATCATTTAATGTATACAATCTATATTATTTGTCATATTTAAACCAATTGCATGACTGAACAAAATAACTCAAAACAAGATATGTGCATTTGTTGTTTTTTTCATTTAAATTGTCACACTATATGTAAACTCATCTACATCCCTGTGCCAGTGTGATTGCTATCAGAAATATATATACTTGTATAGGGTTGTTTTAGTCAACTTTTGAATTAATTTTGTTTTAAATTTTGCCTAAGGAATAAATTTTAAGAAATATATTTAGTTTTGTTCTTTATTCAGATGAAAACGTTCAAAAAGATAGTGTCGGATCAGAAGCAATGCCGGACACAAACGGATTGAATATACCTACTAGATGGTGTGTGCAGCTTACAAGTGGAAGGATACAATGTATTGGGTAAGTTCATTTACAAGGCTGTTGTTAGATTGCACAAACATTAAATTCATAATGAAACATGAACATGCAAGCAAGAGGAGTTGTTATTGGTGTCATGCCTCACGGAAATACATGTATAATCGTGCGTCAAGCGTGTATAGGGGAGTCACGAGTAAAAATAATATATATCATCGATACAAATTTGTATCTGAAATGGAAATAAACATAGGAGACATGGATTTTAACAATCTACTTAAAACATTTGTAACGTGTACATTGTCGGTCACCGCGATTTTTTTAAAACACAATGCAGGAAAAGAAAATCATTGTAGTCTACCTTTTGTCGGTCCCCAACCCTCGCCGCTAAGGCACAAATACCCGTTAACAGAAATATAAGGTGCTATTACAGTTATATGATTCTAGAGTGGGTTTCTGTAGCGTAGTTGTAGAGTGTTGACTCTGTTAGTCATGGGTTCTATCCCCTATGAAGTCAGCCAAATGTCTTTACATAATTTACACATATAAATGGCCCGTGTTTTCATCACAGGACGTGTATAAATAAGACACGCGCGATTTTAGGACCACCGCTATTACAATGATGTATAGCATCACAAGGCAGTTTGTTGCCATGACAATTGGGTTGTAAAACAGGGGTAAACATGGATCCAAATTTTATTTAAAGATCGTTTATGCCACAATCTACTAAGAATAATTCCTTTTTTTTGCAGAGGGAGAAAGCGACGGTCGATACCGGAAGGCAAGTCAAACTATGCGAACCAGCCGATAATGTGATGCGGCTCAACCTGTGTTCACGATTGAGGCATCGGATATCATCATTGTGACGTGAACAAAATGGTGCATTGCGCGAAACAGCATTCCAAGAGCGATAACATTTCTTTCAATTCTCCGAAAGACATACAATAAATGTTTCTTCTACTTTATAAATGACTCCATGTCCTTTGTTAAATCAATGGTCTGTCTGAGCACCATCTATGTATTTATTCTAAACAACAAATGTTGCCACTGAAGATTATTGTGCGGCCTTGACAATTCATTCTCAGAGATCGATATGTTGTTAGTGATGTATTTCGAATTATTTTGAATAGTCGAAAAAAAGTGTGCAAACCAGACGACCAATTAAAACACCACCGGTAAGGAGACTGTTACAACCTCCACGGTGAGAATACGCATTTAGGAGCTTTCTCTCGGTAAGCTTTCTAGGAATAACGCGAAGGAATTTATCCGATTTGATGATTTTGAAATGGTCGAAGAGAAAAGTTTGCAAAGATTAATTAATCACAAGACCGCAAATCGTTATTACAAATAGCTCTGTGAGAATGCCATAATATCTAATTTCTCTCCAATCAAATCCGCTCTATCAATATCAGGCATATCTTTGATGATACATATTAAAACTTTATATTTCTAACAAATAAAGACACACTGACACATGGATGTCAATTAACTGAAGCCTATTGCTCAACCCATGTTCTAGATGAATTCTCAGAGAGAGTTTCTCAATAAATATAAGAGATTGTTTCTCATGCATTGTAAGTTGATTCTTTAGATATGAAGATGGTTATTAAAACCGATATATGCCTTGCTTGTCATTTCTCGGACTTGTAACTTGTACATCATGTCCACCGGTGTTGTCTATTAAACAGCAAAACATTTATAAACTGTTTGTAGAAATCACAGAACTTCTACTGCTGCCTTATGTTTACACGGCCAGAATGGGTAATTTACTGCGACTTGCATACCAACACATCTATCCCGATTGGGACAAAGTAAATTTGTCAACAGGTGCGCTTATCGCAGTTTTAAAGGCCACAAACCCCAGAACAACAACTCAGCGGCGTGATTATGTAATAAGTACCACAAACTGCAGTAAACGGTATCTCGCTGGAGTAACTATCATGATAATTGGTGTTTGGTGTCACTAATAAATACCACAAACGACACAACAATATCTAGGTTACAGTCTATGTACCACACACTGCGTTAAATTATATCTCGATGTAGTAACTATCATGATAATTTGTCTTTGGTTTCAGTTATTGATACCACATGCCACAGATCAATATCTCGGTGGCGTGACTATGTTCTAAGTACCACACACTGCGGTATCATGATAATTGGTATTTGGTGTCACTAATAAATACCACATGCCACATATCAATATATCGGTGGCGTGACTATGTTCTAAGTACCACACACTGCGGTATCATGACCACTGGTATTTGGTGTCACTAATAAATACCACAAACGACATAACAATATATAGGTGACGCGACTACGGTCTACATATCACAAACTGCGGTAAACGTTATCTCGATTGGGATCAATATAATTGTTAATTGGTGTCACTTATAAATACCATGAACGACAGAAAACATCTCGGTGGCGTGACTACGGTCTACCTGCCACAAACTGCGGTATCATGACCATTGGTATTTGGTGTCACTAATAAATAGCACAAATGACATAACAATATATAGGTTACAGTCTACGTACCACAAACTGTGGTAAACGGTATCTCAATTGAGTAACTATCAATATAAGTGGTAATTGGTGTCACTTATACCATGAACGACAGAATAACATCTCGGTGGCGTGACCTCGGTCTAAGTACCACAAACTGCAGTATACGGTAATTGGTGTTTGGTGTTCCACACACGACAGAACAATATCTCGGTGGCGTGACTATGGTCTAAGTACAACACACTGTGATAAATCATATCTCGATGGAGTAACTATCATGATTATTGGTCTGTGGTGTCACTAACTAATACCACAAAAGACAGAACATTATCTCGAAAGGGGGGACTATCATTTAAATACCACAAAATACAGACAGCGGTATCTCGATGGCGTGACTATGATCTTAATACCACAAAATACATATAGCGATATCTCCATGGTGTGACTATGACGATGTAACTGCCACAAAATACAGAGAGCGGTGTCTCGATTGTGTGACTATAATCTAAACACCACAAAAATCCAAGGAGCGGTGTCTCCATGGCGTGACTATAATCTAAATACAGCAAAATACACAAAGCGGTATCTCGATGGCGTGACTATGGTCTAAATATCACAGATCATAGTCATATCATCGGGACACCGCTATCTGTATTTTATGATATTTAGACCATAGTCACGCCATCGAGATACCGCTTTCTGTATTTTGTTGTATTTAGATACAAAACGATGTGACTATGATGTAAATACCACAAACGACAGGGAGCGGTGCCTCGATGGCGTGATTATGATCTAAATACCACAAACGACACAGAGCGGTGTTTCGATGGTGTGACTATTATCTAAATACCCCCAAAATACATAAAGCGATGTTTTGATGGTGTGACTATTCTCTGAATTCCACGAAATACAGAGAGGGGTATCTCTATGGCATGAGTATGATCTAAATACCACAAAATACAGAGAGCGGTGTCGATATGGGGTGACTATGATCTAAATACCCATAAAATACAGAAGGAGGTATCTCGATTGTGTAACTGATCCAAATTCCACAAAATATAGACAGCGGAGAATCGATGGTGTGACTGTGATCTAACTGCCACAAAATACAGACAGCGGTATCTCCATGGCGTGACTATGATCTTATAACCGCAAAATACAGAGAGCGGTGTATTGAAGGTGTAACTATGATCTAAATACTACAAAATGCAGAGAGCGGTGTCACGATGGCGTGACTATGATCTAAATACCACAAAATACAGAGAGTCGTGTCTCGCTGGTGTAACTATGATCTAAATACCACAAAATACAGAGAGCAGTGTCTCGCCGGTGTAACTATGATCTAAATACCACAAAATACAGAGAGCAGTGTCTCGCTGGTTTGGATATGATCTTATTATCACAAAATGCACTAAATGGTGTATCAATGGCGTAACTATGATCCAACTGCCACAGAATACAGAAAGCAGTATCTTGGGGTTGTGAATATGATATAAATCCATCAAACAACAGGGAGTGGAATCTCCACGGCGTGACTATGTTATAAATACCATGAAAAATAGAGCGGTATCTCGACGGCGCCACTATAATCTAAATCCCACAAACAACAGAGAGTGGTATCTCGGCGGGGTGACTATGATCTTAATCCAACAAACGAGAGAGAGCGTGGTCTTGATGGCGTGACTATGATCTAAATACCACAAACAATAGAGAGCGGTGTTCCATGGTGTGACTATGAACTAAATACCCGAAATACAGAGAGCGGTATCTTGATAGCGTGACTATGATCTAAATACCAGAGAATAAAGAGAGCGGTGTATCGATGGCGTGACTATAATCTAAATACCACAAAATACAGAGAGCGGTATCTTGATAGCGTGACTTTATGATCTAAATACCAGAGAATAAAGAGAGCGGTATATCGATGGCGTGACTGTAATCTAAATACCACAAAATACAGATAGCGGTATCTCGATGTCGTGCCTATGACCTAAATACTACAAAATACAGAGAGCGGGTGTATTGGAGGTGTAACTACTTTCTAAATACCACAAAATACAGAGAGCGGTATCTTGATGGTGTGGCTATGATCTAAATACCACAAACGAAAGAGAATGGTATCTTTGCGGCGTGACTATCATGGTCTTTGATATCAATACCACAAATCACAGACAACTGTATCGAGGGGTAAAACAGTCTTTATAACTGGTAAAAATGCTACACACGAGAGAACGGTTTCTCGGAGGCTTGGCTGTCATCATAATATTTCTGAATGCTACATTCGATGACGAATAATTTGTTTGCTGTTACTAACATATTTGAATGGCAGGAAACCGTATGACAATGGCGTGACAAGCATGTTAAAATCCACACACGTTACAAACGATAAAAAATATTAAATTCATGCCATGGGGTTGTTTGTTTGCTTGTTTGTTTGATTGGGGTTTAACGTCCTATTCAAGGGTATTTCACTTATATGACGACGTGCCAGCCCAATGGGTGAAAGAAACCACCCTCGACACCACTGGCAACAAACAAAGACATGATATGACAACTACAGGACGACAACAACAGGACGCAATACAGACACCACAAACAGATCGGCTTCCTGTTCCCCCTTTAGCTCTGAGGGAACCAGGCAAGCTCCCTCCAACCGCCCGAGTCACTGACGTATTAATTGCATGGTCTAAATAACCCGACTTGTATACAGACAGTATACTAATCTCTTATTTCGTGCAAACGACAAAGAGTAGTATCTAGTTTTGTCTTTTTTGCATGGGGTAACCAACATATCAATTGGCCCAAGACAAAATGAACATTGTCTCACTTGTGTTTTATTTCAAATTTATTGGTCAATATAACTCGTTAGGGTAACAAAAATGTGAATTGATAATTTCACAAACGATATGAAGCAGTATATATTTGGTTCCAATAACAAATTAATTGGTTATATGCCATAATCAAAAGCAAAAATCATCTATTGTTTGTTAGAGTCATATTAAAATTGGCCTAAATGTCACAAACGGTATACGTTAGTAGACTCAAGATTATTGGTCGCAATATACCAATGAAGAGTAAGATATTATTGGAGTGATTAAAATAGTATTAATTGCATGATTTAAATGCCATGGCACTCCTCATATCAGGGTAGTAGACCGGCGAGCAACATCAGCGTGAAAAGTGATTACGATGACAGGATCTGTAACTATGGGAATAATGAGAAAAAAAATAACAGGGAGTAGATCTTTCAACATGACCATCAATGTTCTTTATAGGGTTACGAGACCGCCTGTTAATGGCTTGCGTTTATCAGGACAAAATGAAAACACTTGAGTTGGCAGAGGAATATTTTATTATAGATCTATCATTCAGAAGCACTGTGTGCTGTGATCAACTCACATTATATGAGAAATGTCGAGAGGTAAATATTAATACAAAGATTAAAACTGACAGTCTCGCTTTCCTTTATATAGCTCTGACCTTAAGACGGACTGAAAGTCAAATGAGGATGGTATGGTTAAAAGCTTCGTCGTTTAGCCGGACAATCTAAGGTAGTTAACACTTAGCGCTTCAGAACACAAGTGTTTCCACCACGTTAATGGAGGGATGTCAACATGAAATTGCTCCAAACTAAATGCTTTGTTTAATCTACAAATGCCTAGATATAGTCGCAAAGAGACTACATCTTTAAGTTATTGGGTATAAAAAGATCGGGTTGTCACTATAATATAGCTATGGGGATCTGCATTCCACTTCAAATGCAAATGTTTGCTTATAATATGCAAACATATAAGAGGAAGTTTTATATTTTGAACAGCAGTCCAAGTATATCTCGCCAGTTTAGATTTGAGTTATATTATATCAAAAAGAAATGGTCGGCAGAGTGCTAAATTGTTGTTTTCTAATAGCCTGCAGTGATATCTCGACTTTAAGTTGAGTTGGTGTTGTAGCTTTATAGGTGTTTGATTACCCATCCATTCTCACACCTAACGGTTTCCACTATTTATTACACCCGATGACTGGATAGTGTATTAAATTAAAAACCAGTCTCATATTCAGAATCGTGACCTCCTCAAACTGCACTCAGGGCTAATGAATCCCACATGCCTCGTCACATTATAGTGGATTTCGTGTCACTAATCAGTGGTCAATCGATCGCTGCAGTTTCTACACAAACTCATACACTATCTGATAAATACACTGATACCCACAGCTTAATCGTTAGCAAAGGGTATCACGATCTCTCGTTTACAGTAACTAATCTGTTTGGCTACAATTACATTGTGTGCTCAGTCAACCCAGTCCGGATTTTGTTATATCATCTTTATTCATGAATAAATCAGATAGTGAAATGTATACCATGCAGAAATGTGCGGTCAATTGCTATAAGTCTTCTTCGCATCAATTTTTTTCTATATAACGATTCCATCACCCAGAAAAGGTGCGTCGCTGGACTGAGCCCGGGTTCAATAGTGAAAAACACAATACTACCGTGAGTATTGATTATGCCTTTATCAACATTTATATACAAATGGGCAGAAGCAAGCATATGGAATTAAAAAATCTACACACTCACACACACAACAGAAGAACAAAACAAGTTTGGGAAGTAAGTTTTTAAAATGGACCTCATTTTTCGAATGGCTAAAATGTGTCAACTAACAAGTTAGTCATTAGGGACTTGTATATGTATAAACAATTCAAACGACCAAGAATGCCAATAGCGTCTAACAAGAACTTGATTTATCTCAATCGGAGGTGTGATATCCTAGTGCTTGAAGTGACTTAATTAAGACTAGATATTCGGCAGATTGTCCGTATATTTGGCTTGATGACTACATAGATAACACATGGAGTAATAGACTTCTTTTCGGTAGCTTATATCATAAAACATTACAATTAAAGATGTAAATGTACAATGTCGTAAACATTTCGATGATATGAAGAACATTACATCTCTCCTTTTCTTTAAACAGTAACTGGACTAAAATAAACCTGAGAAAAGTTGCAAATAATGAATGCGCTTACTTTAAACTGATAAGAGAGATTAATGTTTTATCTTCAGCTATTAAACTAACTTAAAGCATGATTACAAGTTAAACTGAGAAGTGCTTAATTCGAAAGTCTTTTAAACATGTAATCTATTCAAAACAAAACAGAAATGTCTTTCTCCGCGAGAGTTTCACTTTACTCTAGGATTAAAACGTTTAAGAAATTGCAGAATAATCTGTATAAAATTCGATGAATGTGTTTAACAGTTAATGTTAACTTATCTGGTGTGGCACAGTTTGTGTTTAAAGCACAAAGTCTTGGAAACGTACAGGCGGTTTCCGTTCTCTTCCAGACTTACCGGGTTGTCGTGGGGATCTCAGACAAGAACGAAGATTAGACTGATCTGTTGTCTGGAGGGGGTCGGTGGTTACACATATATTTGGTTTAGATGGTAAGGAACACTCAAGATCTTCACTTTCTTAATTCTTCCTCCTCAAAGGCGGGAACAACAGTAGTAGAGTAAGATCGGCAGAGCGCGTATTTGTTAGTACATAATAAGGAACGTTTGTGCGTTATTATGTAGTAAATGATTACTACAGAATAACGTGAGAGGCGTCATTTCGACGCCCCTCACGTTATTCTGTAGTAATTGAAAAATTTCCTCTACACGTATTTATGTAGTAATTTT
>JARFOD010129616.1:0-13893 GCA_031763545.1 Mopalia muscosa
GGATACAGCAAAGGGGGGGGGGGGGGCTATCACAGATCAGTAGACGGGGGTCCAGGGGATAAAGGTTATAATGTCAGTACTTGGTGCGAGCCTTTGGTCAGCTTGAGTTATCGGACGTCGACCATCTTAGCAAAGCGCAGGCCGATATCTGACGAAATGAACCTTTAAAAGTTTGGCGAGATTTCTTGTGTTGGATGTCATGTCGATAGGTCTATTGCGACAGTAAGCAGTCTTCAACGCGTAAAATAAATCCGTTTGGCTATCCGCTCAGCAAACTTCATAAAGATATCAAATAACACATGAGAAAAAGTGATAGTTTCTGAAGTGAACGCTCTTCATTTCAGCAGTCATATATTTACCATGAAGATTAGAACGGAACGAAGTTGCATACTCGATTGAACAAAATACAAATGTTTTGTCTGTTACAGTCGTCATCAGTATCTTGACAGCATGTTGCATGCAATAGGGTTTGGCGTACATATTTAATGTGGAGAAACGTGAACGTTAGAAAAAGCTAATAAATATTTCAGGGATTTGTCCAGTTACAATGTGTTTGTGTATCCCATTCAAACTCAATTGCTGGACACCCAACGGTTTCAATAGATGAATGGGCCAACCCGCTCAAAGAGAAATTTATACTTGTCTTAGACGATTATCCGTTGAAGGGGTATTCATTCGTCCCTTTCTTTTTGTCACCTATGCTGTTAACTTGCAACAAACCTTTACGTTAGACATCCAATACAAATATGTAGGTCTACTTCATACTGAACCATTCTACTCCTCTCAACGAACATGTGCATGCAGTTTTTGTACAGTTTATCTGATTATAACTAACTGTACAATATAAACATGTTTCTAACAGCTTTTCCGTTTTGTTGTCCAACAAATGATACATAAACTATCTACTGCACCACTAAGTTCAGACTTCACTATTGTTGCTGTATATTTTGAAATAATATTTATCGCTGGCGAACATTTTTGATTAAGATCGTCCAAAGTTAACCGTTTTTGGTTACTACCCCTTTCACAGCCCTTGACCTTCACAAACAAATAACCAAATATCGTCCATCAATTCGTCAATCAATCTATTCTTTTCATAACCACTCTTTGTAATAGTGGGAATCTGCGGCACGTAAACAGTTTAATTACCGATACAAAACTCCATTGGCTTGAGCATGAAAAGTGGACGGTCTTATTAAATCGTGTCCCTCTGATGGGAAATAGAGCCCAGTAAAATCGACTAGCTGCTTCTATATACTCCCTGGGAATGTACCTGGTCAATAAGAGGTATAGTAATGACAAGATTTATGACTAACCGTTTTTGGTCACTACCACTTTCACAGCCCTTGACCTTCACCAAATATCGTCCATCAATTCTTCAATCAATCTATTCTTTTCAGAACCACTCTTTGTAATACTGTGAATCTGCGTCACGTAAACAGTTTAATTACCGATACAACACTCCCCTGGTTTGAGCATGACAAGTGGAAGGTCTTACTAAATCGTGTCCATCTGATGGGTAAGCGAGCCCAGTAAAATCGCATAGCTGTTTCAAAATACTCCCTGGGAATGTCCCTGGTCAATAAGAGGTATAGTAATGAAAAGATTTATGAGCTGTCCAGCATTTATCCGAAAATGTGCAAATGAGAACCACGCATGCAACATCTAGTCATTTATGTCAAGTAAAGTGGGAATATCTCCGCTTGTAGGGGCATAAAATAAGAAAAGTAGCTATGCACAAACTAGAAATATTAATAATGAATTTGAAATTTCCAGTGTATACATATGTTGTGGTAAATTATTTTTTCTTAATTTCTGATAGATAGATAGATAGATATAGATAATGTAAATTCCATATGGGCGGATACTCTTCTGTTTATTTGGCTTCATTTTACAAGTCATTCTCAGATGTTAAAACAATCCGCAGAAGGCAGATTTGGGTGTTTAATGAAAACACTGCCCTTAGGAGGGACAATCACACTCTACTCTGATGTTCTGGGGTCAGTTGCGTGACACATGATTAGTCGCTAATCTTAACATAAAACATAAACTAAAAGCGGATTAACTTTAATGTCGCTCCCAGCAACAGGACCATTAGCCTCCTATGCAGTTTAAGAAACAACAAATTTCAGACAAAATTTAAATTTTTTCTGTATTTTGTGTATACTGACAAACGAAGAACAAAATAAGAATGTAGGCAATGTTTTATCCAAGCAGCTTAAAGTTGCTGTCGCTGTGGTACTGTTCTAAATATTACCTGTCTAAATATATAAACAAATAACAACACTCATTACCATATTCAGTTTTCGTTGAATTTACATCTAATATGTCAAATTGTTGATCAATTGTTTTGACAATTGGAGATTTCGAAGTAAGACTAAATAAATATTAGATAATGCAACACACATTTTCTTACAAAATAAAGCAGACGTTACTCGTGTTTACATTACCATACGAAGTGACTGTCCCGGGCTTATCTTGCATATCTTAACGTATATACAGTCGAAAGAAGATCTCCACTAAGAACAAACGTTTAGCTCATCTATAACAAGGAGCACCGCGATGCTGAACAGATGTTAACCGGATAAATTCATCTGTAAGGTAGATTTCCAGGAATCTATACTATGACAAAACTATAAGCATGTGGGTACCAACCCTAGACAAGTGTTTGTAATAAATCAATGATACACGTCTAGGTTCTTTACTAGCCATGTTGACTTACATTGAAAGGCTACAAATGTGTTTCTTTAGTCTATTATTCGAATAAAGATCTCTACTATTAGCAAACATTTTACATAGCCACAATAAGACGCATCGGCAAGCTGAACTATATACAGAAAATTATAATTAAACGTTTATAATTGTCAAATGTCATTAACATTCAGATGGTTGACCACAGTGGACGATTTCCAAGTTCTCTAAAATACATTTCAGGAAATGATCAATTTCTATTATTTTTTGGTTTAGTCTTTTTCATTTGTGTTTGGGATTTATGATCAATTGCGATTACCCTAGATTAGGTTGGTTCTTTCTGCATTTTGGATGATATTTAAATACAGTTAGATTTGGGTCCTCGTTCTTATCTGCCTACTGTACCCTCCAGGCTGTCAGCCAAATTGGACTATATTTGTAATTGGTCTGTCTAGAAGAACGAAAAGCACATATTCAATTAAAAGATAGCTTAGACACGATCAATCGAGTTCCCCCGCAATCCTATATATAACCATCCTGAACACAACTGCTCGCCAACCCCAGATCAGAACAACTATACATGCTGTAGGGGCTCTGCTTGAATTGATTGTTTTAGTATTAGCTTATGGATTAGAAATTTCAGATCCTTTATATACCAAAGTATATCATATCAAAGTCAGCACACATGTTATTTAGTGGCGGTCAACATCAAGCGTATTGCAGTAATTGGGTATCCAGTAAAGTGGACTGAATATTTCCTCTCGTCATTTAGAAATAATACGTTAAAAAAGGCAAGTGAATAATTCAGGGCATTGCCAGTTACAATGTGAATCCCATTCAAACTCAATTTCACGACTCAACACCCCAATGCTTTCAAAAGATGCATGGGTTAACAAAGGAAAAATGTATGGTGTCCTTGATGATTATCCGTTTTTGGCTGATATGTGATAAGCGGCCATTACTTGATATTGAGCATTGATATCAAGTAGTGATAAGATATGGAGCCCTAAACAGATAATCGAATAATGTATCTTTGGAGAAAGAAACATAGGCTATAGTTTAAAAAGTATATAGTGATAACTAGATATCATTGCTGGTGCAGGGGTTTGAATTGTTTGTTCTAGAAGGAAGAAGAAATAATCAAACTCAGTCTTCACTATTGTGGGTTTCTAGTTTGGACTAATATTTATCGCTGGTGAAGATGTCTGATAAAGAGCCCATAACAAGCGGAGACAGGCCCACTTACTTGGAATAAATGACTAGATGTTTCCTGGTTCTCATTTATACATCACAAGAATGCCAGGGCAGCTCATAAATCTTGTCATTACTAGAACTCTTATTGACCAGGGATATTTCCGGGAAGTATTTAGAGCGGGCGATTTGGCTGGGATCACTGCATGTATAATCAATTTGACATGATTCTATATAACATTCCCTCTGTCCTTCAACAAACCATTAGGGTGTTGTAATGGAATTTAAAGAGTTTAACGTACTAGGCTTTCAGCCCAGGACAATAAATATTTTCCTTTTTAGAAATTAAAGCTGTGTTTCGGTTTTTAGTAACTGTTGAATCATCAAACTCAGTCTTCACTCTTGTGGGTTTCTAGATTGAACTAATATTTATCGCTGGTGATGAAGATGTCTGATTAAGAGCCCCCAACAAGCGGAGACATACTCACTTTACTTGGAATGAATGACTAGATGTTTCCTGGTTCTCATTTAGACATCACAAGAACTCCAGATAAAATCTGGACAGCTCATAAATCTTGTCATTACTAGAACCTTTATTGACCAGGGACATTTCCGGGGAGTATTTTGGAGTGGGCGATTCTACTGGAATTGCTTTACAATCAATTTGACATGATTCTATAGGACATTCCTTCTGTCATACTACAAACCATTGGGGTGTTGTAATGTAATTTAAAGAGTTAATGTACTTGGCTTTCAGCCCAGGACAAGAAATATGGACAAATTGGATGCGCATCGTACATGTGTATTCCTCAAGTGTATAAAGTTTTACGAGTTGAAAGGTCTATCTGTGATGAAAAATGTTTACGTTTTACACAACTAAATGATACGCTTAACTAAATGTGTATCAATTTCTTCTAAAATACGTATTTTAAATAGTAAATTGATACAAATACCGACATTTTCAAACCTAAATATAGGTTCGATAGAATCTTGTTTAGCTAAGATAGCTATTTCAGATAGTTACCAACAACCATCAGTTCTTGATTTGAATTGGTCTTTGTGTGTTAGTGTATTAACTTGGCGTCTCATCAACCACTAACAACACATTCTATTTATACACGGGGAGGGTTCCTAACTGCAAGATAGTGGTGAAATCGAGCAAACAGACACGACTACTTTAAAATAGGGGTTCGCCATCATTTTGATTTGTATATACTGAGCGTGGAAAATCCCTGATAACATCAATAAGTCTTAATCTCTTAAGGCTGATGCTACTGTGATATCAATCTGTTTCGATCGGCTTTTCCCCTGGTTGATGAAGTATTCCCGTATCAGATAATGTATTTTGTGGAAAAACCGATTAGCATGTCATTCAACTGACTTTCTTAATAATCTATTGGATTATTTCAAATTATTCTCTTTCTTTCTACAAGTCCTGTATGCAGTTTTACTCGTTCTCCACTGGCTGTTAGTTAATTTAGACAGAATTGATCTCAAAGCACAATATGTTTAGTCTCCATGCCCACGTAAAGGGAGAACCACTCTATAGCTGTCAGGCAGACAAATTGGACAATCTTTGTAATTTCTCTACCGAGGAGGGTGAAAAGGACTATCAATTAAACCAGCCAATCAGAGCGCCGGGCGTTAAACTAAGTACTTTCCCGTTAGAGTCAAGAGGGTCAATACCTGAAATACAGGGAATAAATTGATAAATGATACAATCAAAAGCAGAATGGTTGGTATTATTCAATTAAAATCTTTTGCCCTAATAAAATAATTGATTGATTCGCGTTGAATACCGTGTAGGCGCTATATTGTCCTGTGGTATCTTTGTTGTCGCCAGTTCCTTCACCCATTTGGCTCCTACCCCGTCATATTAGTGGCCTTAGGTAGAGCTTCAAACCCCAATCAAACACGCAAACTATAATACAAAGTGTTATGTATAAGAAATCTGATACGGCATAAAAGTCTGCGCCTGAATATTTTTTATAACACATCTGTTACAGTATGCCGGTCTTGTGGAGGAACAGGTCAGCTGGGACAGATCGAAACACGTTGAATAATACAAGTTGCAACCATTTTGTTCTGCAAATGATGCGCACTGACCGATTGTTTTAATTTGGATGGCCCGTATCCTGACTAGCTGATCTAATTACTAACCCTCATCAGTATCCAGTGAGTGGGAATCTATTTGGAGTAAATACAGAGGTCAAACTATGACCGGTGTAAGCGGTTCTTTTCTCCTTGACGAGGGGATAAAGCAATATGACATAAGACTATTATATCTGACTCCCAACCCAAGTTGTTAGTTTATCATGTAATACTTGTAGATTCAGGGCATCTTGTGTGGGTGTTATGTCATGAACATCTCCCCCCTTTGGCAACTTTTCACACTGCTTGCATTTGGCACATCATATATGCAGCAAAGGCCTTTTTCACATTTGTTGAACTTTTGAAATGCCAAGATTCTCAATACACTGATACTGCATTGTATTTATCATAAACATGGACCTTTAAATGTTTGACGAGCTTTTCCTGTCATGGATGTCATGTCGATCTGTCTAATACGACAGTAAGTAGTCTTCAGCGCGTAAAATAAATCCGTTTGGTTATCCGCTCAGCAAACTTCATAACGCTATCAAATAACACATTAAAAAGTGATAGTTTCTAAAGTGAACCCTCTTCATTTAAGCAGTCATATATTTATGAAGAGGATTCGAACTGAACGAAGTGGAATACTCGTTTTAAAAAAATGTTTTGTCTGTCATAGTCGTCATCACCGACTGTGAATGTAATAGCTTTTGTCATACATATTTAACGTGGAGAAAAATTACGATAAATAAATGTTGTTTTATGTAAAAAAAAAAAAAACAAGAAAAAAAAATAAAATAAAAAACACCCACTTGCACCACATATGAAATTACTCAGTTAATATACCATGTAAATAGTTATTATCTTCACTGGAGATGTCTGTAGGTTGCCCATAACACAATCGAGATTATGAAAATTGTCTTGGGGAGTTTATGTAGAACAGTAAGATGATTGACCGAGTTTAATTAATCCACATTCCTATGTCACACTGTTTAAGATATAGATAAAGAAACATGGTGATACAAAATCATGTCCCGAATTAAACAGCTTGGGATTTAATGAATAAATAAAGGCTTAACACAAACGAACGATACACACGTCAATGTACTCCTTACATGACCTGTTGACACGTTGTCATTCTCAGTGTTGATAAGGTACGCCAAACACATGTTTGATTTCTGAACGTGTTAACGCTAGGAAGCTTATTATAAGCAACTTACTCCATGTCACTCAGAATGTCCAGGCTGGTACTATACCAACACGTTCAGTTCAAGTGGTGGATTCTCGTGGCCACAATCACCTGAATCGCCAACAAACCTTTTGCTTGTTAGTCATAAAAAATCAATGGCAACAATTTAACAACAGTTAAGGGGATAATGAGACAAAAGGAAATATTAGCTAAATACATTAATACTTGTTTTTGTTAGGCTTTATTAAAACAGAATTTAAAAAAATCAGAAACACAAAAGTTCAAATAGTATTTGCAGCCATTCTACAAATGAATTAATGTCTAGATGTTGCTAAGGTGGCGCACTTACCATATATGGAACATCTTGAATGGCTTAGTATCATCAGGTCATGTATATATCTATCAAACTTACAGTTATAGTTGTGGCCAAAGTCTGCAGTCAGCTCATTGACGAACACATCAACATCACCAAATAATATTTCCAGGCGAGTCATTAAAATGTACGAAAACAGAATTCAAGCTAGACTTTTCACAAAAGGCCTCTTTTTTCCGGCAACAAATAAGAAATGTTAATTATTTAGTAGTCAATTTAAACTGTGGTTCCCAAAATGTGGTATTGCTCATTTTTTCTAAGAATTGTCTTAATCAATATGTTGGCGAAAACCACCGATACTTCTCTCTAAAGGGGAAACCAAACAGACCTCAACCCTTTTCCACAAAAAAATCATTACAGCCTACAGGAACCACAAATAGGTACTGGATCTACAGAGCAAACTTCCCTAGGTATCGGAAAACTTGTTCATCTCATCCTCTCAACATAATAGAGTCTCTACTACAATATCCATCGGTTGATTTCCATTTCTGTGAATGAACTCTTTGTGGTCAAATATCTTATTTGCTATATGTTTATTAGATATTTCCACCATATACATTACCTTCTCTCGAGATGTCTGTAGATTACCCATAACAACTCAAGATTGTGCATTTGCATCGATCAAACCTCAAGTGTTTTGCAAATATTTGGCCAGAGCAAATAGAATATTATGAGTTGTATACATATAATAAGACGTCAGGTTATGTCACTGCGACTCCAACACAGGAAAGTATTTAAGTTATCTCATACTTCCACATTCTATCAAACGCGGAGATACGTGCCATGAAGAACGTTTGTAGCAGGGGAGTTGTGTACTTTAATTAAAGCCTGTTGCTGTTCTATTTTACAGTAGATTGGCAGCAGAAAACTTAAGCAAAATTCTGTAGGCAAGATCGCATTTTCAATCAAATAAATATTAGTTTAAATAGGCCTTCATTTGAAAAATAGAACTCGTGTTACAGAGATGCCAGGTAAAGTATCCCTGGGCCTGCGATTACGATTAACTAAAATGTAATAGCAAGTGACTCCATGTTGAATGAAACAGATATGTACTCACTACTCACTAAAATAATGAATAAGTTTTAAAACGATTAGTGTAATAAAGAATTAAACTCAACTAAACAACCAAGCTTATCTACATTATCACAAATTTGGTATTGGTCATATATTTAGAAGAGTATTCTTTTGGTAATACACATATATTTTGTACACTAAAATGATTACGAAACAGCCCAGAAACATTTGTAGTTTAAATCGGCTTACATTACACACTATATTGAACTTGTTTGGACATTTTAAAGCTATTGCTTGTCAGGAAACAAGTGTGTTTGTGCGCAACTTGTTATTGTGTGGCTTGCTACAAAGGACTGTAGGAGCTAGATAATTCAAATAATTTTTTTTTTAAAAATCGTGTGTATTTAAACCGCTAGAAATGATAACTGTTGACCTTTCGCTGTATGTTCTATCAACGCTTCAAAAGAAATGACACCAAGTAAGAATTTTACAAGATGCATGCTACTGAAGGACAAACAGATAAAGGCAAATAAAAACAAACGGTAGAAATGAAGATATATAAAGTTGTTTATATATACAGACTGGTATATAGTCCTTCCAGTGTGTACAGAAACGTAATAACTGTCGGCATCCTATTCAATGATCTAACTTTTTGTGTTGACCTTGAAGTGGTTTAACGTTTGCTTTCTGCATATAATTTTCTAAAAAAATGATCGCATTAGCACAGGGATACATGATGTGTCAGTGGATCTTCTGGTGACGAACGAAGAAGTCACGTGGAAGATCGATTACATGAACCGGTGAGAATTTCCAAATCATTACATACCAAAGTAGCCCCAGGTCTCAGGAAGGGCGTCACTTATGACTTTCATGGAGCCCTTGAACTTTAACCTAGGACCCAAAAATGATCTTAGCAGCCCTTGGTGTGAGAACACGTCAACCATCTGAGAAGGCAAAGTCATCAATCACTGAAGAATCACGTGTAATCACCACACTTGCCACACTCTATCTCAAATAGTCTTAACAAAATAGGCATCGATATAAATTTTTGTCGCCATTGTCTCCGTTTTAAAATTAAGACTTAAAAAAAACCCTTCTAAGAATAAGAAATTTGAACTGGTGTAACCTGGTGATATGTATTAACTGCAAATACCGAATATAGATTTTGTGATATCCGAATAGATTTTGTTTGATTTTTTATTAGGATTGAAGGCTTACTTTTGTGGGGTTCACTCAAATAGTGGCGTGCCAGCCATTGGTTGAAGGAAACCGCGAACAAACAAAGACAAAACAAGGCGAATACTTGGCATAATACAAATACGTCACAAACAGTTAAGCTTCAAGTTGCCCCTTAGCTCCGAGAACACCGGGGCAACAGAAAGTTCCCCCTTAGCTCTCTGCTCCAAATAGCAAACAAGTATCTAAATGCGGAGTTCTGTATTCGCTGTTTTTCAATATTTCCTAATGCTTTCACTTAAAATGAAGCCGGTACAAAACGGAAGTCATATTTAAGGACTACAAAAATGTTGAAGTTCATTGTCCACCGACAGACTATGAAACCCAACGCGTTAGCATCGATGAAACCCTAGTAAGCTGTCACTGATGGCCTGGTGGTTTTTGTGGAGAGCGGATCAATAATTCCCAGAAGGTCGTCCAACCACATTTTCCATACCAATATTGCAGACTAGATAGCACATAACATTTTGTAAACAACCGTGACTTTTACCGCTCAAATATTGAACGATCGAACCATGATATAATACCATAAGACTCTTCAGACCCTCACATGGATTATATGTACAATTATATGGTTAGATAATTCTGTATTGTAACCTCTACAAAGAGCTTCTCATCCAGGTATAAACAGTCTTAAATGAATGGTATAATGACCAATGTCAATGTTCAAGACTGAGGATGATTACGGCCTTCACCCATATCGGGTTCTTGTAAAAAATATTTAAAAAACGGAACTGGCGTCTTAACAGCTTTAAAAATCGACACTTTTTGTGATCACGCACATGATATTTTCTATTAAGTTCAACATTCCTTTAGATATCAAATAATTTAAATTCCTAATCGCAGTTCTATGTAATTGATTAAAAAGTGTACGTTTTAAACCAGTATTTTTGTTGAACTGCGAAAGTTTCCCACTTCAGAAGGCAAATGCAGTCCAGTTTTCTTATTGACAATAATTTGCATTGAAAACAATTAAATTCAATTCGTTTACCGTGCACTTCCTAACACAAACCTTAACAACGGTAACTCATATAACTCATCAAAGCATAAAGGGTTGATAGCATTTACATAGTAATATATAAAACTGCCATGGTATCCGATGACAACAAACAAAATTGGTGCTGATTGGTTGGTTGGTGGATTGGTTCTTTGATTTATTTTCAACGCTACTGTTATAGGCAAGTCTGCTTATATGACGGCATTGCGGTTCAATAAACTACAACAGTTTGGGAACTGTATGCTCCATCCTTCTAAAATTAATCGATCAATAAACTACATTAAAACAGTCACTTATTGCATGAATATATATATATAGCTATACGCTATATTAAAAACAAATAAAAGCGTGTAATTAGTTTCATTGAGACACTACGCACGTCTGGAATGCATCCTCCAAGTATCAAGGACATTAAATACCGTATATTGAACCTCAAGCTAAGTAATAGTTTATAGGTTCAGACAAAGTGTCACGTAGTTTCTGTTGTTGACTGGCGAGGCTGGCCTTCATCATTTGATCACATCGGCGTTTATTTTCGCCAAATAAATCTAAACGCCCGAGAGAAAACGGCTAGACTAAAACTGGCCGGAATTAAGTTAGGATGTTCGCTGTCTATCCGGAGAGAGTATATACACTTGTACTCCAACAACAATGCAACCACGAAACCCTGGCAGGAGGACGGACGAGGCCAGCCGTTTATGAAAAGCAAATCGATTATTCTTAGACGAACCCCGAAAGCTTTGTATTAACTTTTGTATATAATATCACGTAATTCTTAGTGGATAGGAAGCTTCGTATTGTCGGGGGAATAGCAATATCAGCTGGGGTTAACCAGACCATTGCTTTTGACGGTAATTGCTCAGCAGTTCACTCCGTCTCCCGTATTGCGCCAAGCAACATGTCACATCTATTACTCTAAAAATAACAGATTGACGGGTTTTATCCGCGCTAGTTTATGTTCCTTTGGTTGAATGTGACTTAAATCGACTCGATGTTATTGGTAGAACCAGAGCACACTGCCTGTTATAGCAAATACAATAGCTTATCAGCTCACAAGAGCCACTAACAGTTTATTAGATGAAGACTATCTAGAAAAGTTTGAGGATTCACCTTTTAACCAGATATATACTTCTTTCAACCTATTTATGTTGACATTATTCCATTGCAGTCTCTGGCGATTATTTATTTCCTAGCGGTCGAAACACCAAGTCCCACTAAACTGAAATTTATTAAATAAACAAAATGAAACCAATCAAAGCGTTTCATATCAACACATATAAGCACCTTTCCGATAGCTTTTTGAAAAGCATTTTAATTTGCGTGCGTGTTTGGTGCGCTGCCCTGTAGTAATGTGTGTAATAAACAAGACCAAGGGCAAAAATAATCGGTAGAACTCGGTTATTGCGACATTAGCAGTCGTGTAAAAAATCGGCAGAGCTACATGTTGTTGATTGCGACATTAGCGGGCACGAAAATCATCGGTTAAATAACATAATTGCGACATTGGTAGACACAATAAATATCGGTAGAAATAGTTAATTGCGACATTGGCAGGAACACAATACCTCAGTAGGGCTAGTTCATTGTTACATTGGCAGACACGAAAAACATCAGCAGAACTAGTTAATTGCGACATTAGCATGCACCAAAAACATTGATAGCGCTAGAAAATTGTGATGTTGGCAGGCACGAAAAACTCCGGTAAAGCTAGTTAGTTGCGACATTGGTAGGCACAAATAACAATTTAATAGTAGGCACGTAAAACAATGGTTTAGCTAGTTCATTGCGACAGTAGTAGGCACAAATAGAATAGGAAGAGCTAATTAATTACAGCATTAGCAGGTAACCAAAACCTTTGTAGAGCTTGTTAATTGCAACATAGGTAGGCACGAAAATATCGGTAGAGGTAGGTAAATTCGACATTACTATGCACCAATAACATCGGAAGAGCTGGTTAATTCCGCCATGGCAAGCAATAAAAACAATGATAAAACTAGTTAATGGCGACATTAGCAGACAAGCAAAACATCTGTAGAGCTCGTTAATGGCTACATTAGGAGACACGAAACATATCAGTAATAGGAGCTCATTGCGACATAAGCGGTATCTACAGGTGTCTTACCTTATCGACTTTCACAACTGTCTTCAGAGTACACTTTGTTTTACACCCGACATGATATAAGCTTAAAAGACGGTTGTTTTAGCTAGATCGACAAATGCAATAGATGAATTAATTCGTTATCCCGGACTTGTCTGACAAGAACAAATGTTGTACCAGTGGGCGTTGGTGACACTTATTGGATATGTACATTAGCACAATAGTGCCACTCCCGTCATGTAAGACAAAACGCAATCTTTCAGTTCTAGTTTATGGCCAAGATAAACCCTAATCCTTTTCATAAACATACTACTAAAGCTTATCCTAATCTAAACCGAAGTCCTTGGCCCTAAAATAATCCCCCGGTTAAAGGTTGTGCTTAGGGTTATTGTCAGGGCATGGTTTGCATTAGGTTGAGTTTGGGGTTAGGTGTTATAAGCAAGTCTGCTTATATGACGGCATTGTGGTTCAATAAATTACAATAGTTTGAGAACTGTATGCTCCATCCTTCTCAAATCTATCAATCAATAAACTACATTAACATAGTCACATATTGCATGATTATATATATATATATATATATATATGTAAGTTTGTTTATATAATTACATACTTTTAAAATTATTTCGTTATTCTCAAGACTACAGCTGATTACCGCCTGTACAGTACAACAGAGTAATGTCAGTAATTGCTTACATCAAACTTTATTAAAGGCAAATAAAAGCGTGTAATTAGTTTCATTGAGAGACTACGCACGTCTGGAATTCACCCTCCAACAAGGACACCACAATAAATACCGTATATTGAACTTGAAGCTGAGTAACAGTTTATAGGTTCAGACAAAGTGTGACGTAGTTTCTGTTGTTGACCGGTAAGGCTATCCTTCATCATTTGATCATACCGGCGTTTGTTTTAGCCAAATAAATCTAAACGCCAGAGAGAAAACGGCTAGACTAAAACTGGCCGGAATTAAGTTAGGATGTTCGCTGTCTATCCGGAGAGAGTATATACAC
>JARFOD010129627.1:0-13892 GCA_031763545.1 Mopalia muscosa
ACAAAATTTGCAGGAAGGTGAATGATCGAACAATTATAACATTATTGTTTTAAAAAATACATTATTTCATTGTTTGTGTTTGCCGGTGAGTATGCAACCTCTGGCTGCTTCTTTGACGAGACATAGGACGAAGACTAGGCTAAGACTACACCTGTACACGTTGTTCTATAGAGGTCTAGCTTGTCTATTGTTTAACAATGTATCGCTCCGTTGGTGCGGTTTGCCCGAGGTTAATTTATATTAGAGTTATCCTTCCGCATTTCTTACGCTTACATATCTTTATATTACTTATATCAATGTATAAATCTCTGACTTCGAGGGCTTGTTTTACAGACAACAATAAATAAAAATCGCCTTTCAACTATCAGATGCCAATCACTACATACAACGGTGTTGATGATGGGGAGATCAGAACCCTACGTTTCCAGCCTAGACACACCTGTATCGATTTCCTAATTAACAGACAGGTATGAGGAAAGTGTCACATACCTATCACATGGGAAATCAACATGTCATTCATAAAAGTATAGGATTTATCAAAATTAACATTGTATTAACTGACTTTAATTAATCAACAGATTTACAGAATTTCCGGAAACCACCATCTGGTAGAGAGATATAGATATATAGTGCACCGTATCCTGGTGGTAAAGCTGTAAGCTAAAACAAGCGGATCTGTGATATCCGTGTAGCCGGCTTAAAAGCGTGACTCCACGAGGTTTACCGGCATATGAACACGCGGTGCTGTGGAGTGCAGGTCGCCAGGTAAACGCACACTACTATCCAGTTAGTTCCCTCTTTTTAAGTTGTCATTAACTGAGCCTGATTTATAGTATAGTGTATAGTTTTTTTATTGTATATGTACCGACGGGGTAGTGTGTCATTTGCCTTAATACATGTATTGATGTCAATAATAGTTAACAGGGTTCACCTTTTCTATTTTCAGTATACAGTAATCAGTCAAAAAGTAAGGCATCGTCGTCATGGCAGCAGTAAGGAGTCCTGTGAAAATACAGAATTTATTTGACTTGTCAGCTTTAAAGTTAGACGGGGAAACTCTCAAATTTAACACCCTGAAGGATCGAGTTATTTTAATCGAGAATGTAGCTTCATTGTGAGGAACGACTGTGCGGGATTTCACCCAGATGAATGAGCTGGTCTCCAAATATGGGGATAAGCTCGTTATCCTGGGATTCCCATCTAATCAATTCGGTCATCAGGTAAGGCACTTTGTTCATTAATTAATCCATATATATATCGCCTGATAGATTGTTACTTTGTAACCAAGCTTAATAGGATGTATTCATTCATCTGTAAATTATCCATTTAAAAGTATAACTTAAATTAACGGACATTTTTAATGATAGCTAACAATCAGACAAAAGATCAAACAAAAAGCTTTCACATTAGATGTAATATGTAACTTAAAATTATATCCAAATTACGTAATTTTTATAAACTTACTAGTCCGTGGTAAGTGTTTATTAAACATGTATGTTTTTCTGAAGTAAATTATACTGCATGCAAGTCAGTTTCAACGTATCCCTTATGCGTCAATTGTAGGCTGTATACATGTAGCAGCAGTCTGATAAAGGGGACACTTGATAAAGTAAGGCTGCTATATGACCTGTTAAAGGCACTGCATGCGTGTTATCAAATCTCACCCGTCAGTTTGAATATTTTGCCTTGTGTTATTAATTCTTATCATCGGAATTTACAGTTTGGTATGAGAAATAGAAGCTATTTTATCAAACGTGTAGGCCTCTTCTGCGATATATAGTCCACGCAGATTTATTGACCAATAGCAAGTGCGGTCCATTAAGCCATTTATCTACCCTTAATCCGTTTCCTACCGCATAACTCAATGTTTTAATGAGGCTTGGCAAAATAGAAGTGTCTTCTAAACAGTTTTATAGTACCGGTACGCTTGTTTGAGGACACCAAATAATGGAGAACCCTTTTAGCCTTCCATAGACTTACCGCTATGTTCCATTCATATACGGGACTTGAGTTATGAGGTCACGATATCTTTACTTTTAACATGTTTACGGTAGTTTTAAAATTATTACTTTTGCAAAACATAATATTCCAAAAACAAAAATCGTATGGTTTGTTAACGTTTATTTCTTAATCTGTAATATTGACTTTATTCTACATATGTGGAAAAGAATTTCACATATGTGGAAAAGAATTATACATAAGTAAAATATAAGCAAAAGTTATTCGACATATGTAGAATAAAGGTAGAAGTGATAAAACGGCTTGCCATACACCTCTATGTTTTCGCAGTCTGAAGACTAAATAAAACCCGTTGAGCTGACAAATTAAGGAAGACTTACAGTTAGTCACGATGAGTATTTCCTATGATTGGAGTCCATATTCATTACTTTATTCCCTGGACTAAAGCTGAAACCACAGGTTTTCCCTTATTTTTAAATCGCATATTGGAAATAACGTTCGATTGGTGTACCAGTTTTGTCAAGGTTTTCGCTCTCTCGTAACGTCATTTCTCGAAACTCCAGCATTAGCCCAACCCTATAGATATTTGTCCCTAGGGAATGAATGTTATTTCTGTAAAGATTATGAGATAATATACTGCGAATCTCTCAATTGTAAACGTTTAATCAGCTATACTTACACAACAGCAGAAAAAATGAGTAAGATAAGGCTACTGAGTTGAAAACACCGCATCTATGCTGAATGCAGAGAATTATTTTATATATGGGACAGCCTATTAACTATTAGCAATGTAATATACCACAGTATATATCCTGTTCGACAGAAGGTTGAAGTTATAAGAAGTGGTTTAGACATTTAAACATATTTGTATGCGTCATTCGCGTAGGAATACAGGTTAGTACCATAAAGGCCGCTAGAGAAGGCCCGAAAAGGATATGATGGTGATAGGTAATTGTTTGTCCCATACATATTCCTGCCGGATATTTAGTCAGAGCCAATGAAGCCGTGTTTAGAACACATGATAGAGGTCTATATCTATCCACTGTATTAAATTTCTTAAAAGTTCTCACTCTGGCACAAGGATGTAGATTGATTTAAATCCATGAATGATATCATGTTCTAGATAAATCATGCACGTTTGGCTCCATTGTGCAATGTAATACATGTTTTCATACTATATATATAGAAAAACATAATAACCATAATACGTAGACTCGATAGGCTTAGACCTACACAACATTAGGCCTGTACACGTTTTAATACAGACTAAATAATACCACTCGCTTGACAAATTTCTATGTGCTACGACTTAATTCATTCACTGGAACATCAACGTCTCAATTTTTCATATCATATCAATTTAGGCAGGGCCAAACATCAGATAATCGACCTCTCTTAGACCTCGTTAGCCTTTCCGTGGGAAGATACATCACATTCAGTATCACAGGTGTTTGTAAACGTTATTTAACTCTGCATTGTTTTCTAACCTTGGTAGGCGGATAATAATTAGTTGATGTAATGACGAGTACACTTTTATTCAGTTCAAGCTTAAAAACTGGATCCTTTGCTGTCGTGCATACAAACAACTAAATTGTCTTATGTAGACAAGATTAAAATTAAACGACGACCGCCCTGTAAACAAAATCTCCCCGTGTTATATATAGGCCTGTACACACATACATATACACTACAAACTTTTCGATCAATCTTGCTTTACCTCCGTGGTTCAATGCAATAAGGTTATACGAATAAATCAAGTCAAGCTGTATATATAACCTGCTTATTTCTAAGAGGTTGTTATAAATCTGAATGTGAAGCAAATAAATAGAAATGTTGAGAAAATGTGAACGGTCATTATAAATTCCCGAATAAGTTTTTTAAATACCGGTATTTATGTGTGTTTGGTACCTGTATAAATTATCATGTTCCTATATAATGTGCGTATGTAGAATAAATTTAAAATGACTGGCAGTTAACAGGCAAAAAGGGGTCACCTCATCCTAAAGTCCATCCTATACAGCTTAAAATGATCACATAATATATATTATAGCTATAATCTCAGCTCTGTCATTGTGTATGTGCGTGTGTCACGGTAGGGTCCTCGCTCGTTAAGTATGTATAAACCTTTATATGTGTGCTGTCACAGGGCAGACCGCATACATATTGTAAATGTTCTCCATATTCCACATGGTTAACGGTCATATAAGAACAGTTATACGGTCAATTTCTGTCTGACTATGAATAACTATGATCTTCTTTCAAATATGTTCTCCAGGCATTTTTGCTGCATCATGGTATATTGTGTTAGACACACCAAAGCTTTTTATGTGTACATGTCTGAAAGGCAATCCGAGTTGTCATGTCCAGGGAAACTCGTGATTGGTTGTGTAGAAAGGGCGAGTGGTAAAGTCAAAGGACACAAACACACCGCCTATATAAGCCTAAGGATGTTATCAGGAGGAACATCAGTGCTTCCTCGTACTGCAATGACAACACATATTTTACACTAATGACGCACACAATCGCAGGTAAATACTTGTAATATTATAAAATAAACACATTAACCTCTTGTTTTTTATATCTCTTAATTTATCTTTGTCAATGTTTTGTTCTAACAGATCTCAAAAGTGTCCATCCAAATATTCTGTTTAATAAAAACACAGAATCACCTAAAAATATAAATAATACAGTAAATAATAATATACTTTTGAATTAATGGAAGTAGCGCATATACTCAACAGCTTTATGTCATTCTTCACTTTCATTCAGTATATAACCGCTGGTAAATACATGGAGCACCAGCAGCTATTACCCACACAACATTGATGCATTACTTTTAACAGTGAAAAATCTTGTCACAAAGTTCCTGCCATGCATAGATTGATTTACATATAACCAAAAGAACAGTTCTGGTTCCGGCCATACATAGATTGATTTACATATAACCAAAAGAACATTCCTGGTTCCGGCCATACATAGTTTGATTTACATATAACCAAAAGAACAGTCCTGGTTCCGGCCATACACAGTTTGATTTACATATAACCAAAAGAACATTCCTGGTTCCGGCCTACATAGATTGATTTACATATAACCAAAAGAACATTCCTGGTTTTTGCCATTGATTGATTTACACATAGCCAAAAGAACATTCCTGATTCCTGCCATATATTGGTTAACATGTTACCAAAAGAACATCCCTGGTTCCTACCATATATTGATTTATATGTAAGCAAAAGAACATTCCGGGTTCCTGTCATAGATTAATTACATGTAACCAAAATAACATTTCTGGTTCCTGTCATATATTGATTTACATGTAACCAAAAGAACATTCCTGGTTCCTGCCATAGATTAATTTACAAGTAACCAAAAGAACATTCCTAGTTCCTGTCATAGATTGATTTACATGTAACCAAAAGAACATTCCTGGTTCCTGCCATAGATTGATTTACAAGTAACCAAATGAACATTCCTAGTTCCTGTCATAGATTGATTTACATGTAACCAAAAGAACATTCCTGGTTCCTGCCATAGATTAATTTACAAGTAGCCGAAAGAACATTCCTGGTTCCTGCCATAGATTGATTTACATGTAACCAAAAGCAGAGAGCATTCCTGATTTCTGCCATAGATTGATTTAATGTAACAAAAAGAACATTCCTGGTTCCTGCCATAGATTGTCTTATAAGTAACCAAAAGAACATTCCTGCTATAGATTGTTTTATATGTAACAAAAAGAACATTCCTGGTTCCTGTCATAGATTGATTTACATGTAACCAAAGAACATTCCTGGTTCCTGCCATAGATTAATTTACAAGTAACCAAAAGAACATTCCTAGTTCCTGCCATAGATTGATTTACATGTAACCAAAAGAACATTCCTGGTTCCTGCCATAGATTGATTTACAAGTAACCAAAAGAACATTCCTGGTTCCTGTCATAGATTGATTCACATGTAACCAAAAGAACATTCCTTGTTCCTGCCATAGATTGATTTACAAGTAACCAAAAGAACATTTCTGGTTCCTGTCATATATTGATTTATGCAAATGAACTAGTAAATGTTTGGTTAGTATAGAACTATACAATATAAATGGATGACGTATAAAAGGTGACCCATTGAGGGAAAATACGAACCTGATGCTTAGAGTTAGAGTCCATGCAATTTTAAGGCCTCTGTTTGAGAATATTAGAATTAGTATAACCGTATTGAGCGATTGATGCCTACACTGGTGAAAACTGGTGTGGACATATTCTTGAACTTGATAATGATGTAATAAAGCTATTTGTTTGCTAATGGTTTTCAGGAGAACGCTAAAGGTGATGAAATTTTACGTTCCCTGAAATACGTTCGACCTGGTGACGGTTTCGAGCCGCTGTGCATCATGATGGAGAAAGTGGACGTGAATGGAAAGAATTCTCACCCGGTATTCCAATTCCTAAGGGAGAGTCTGCCGTATCCGAGCGACGATGGCGTATCACTGATCAGAGACCCACGCCTCTTTATCTGGGACCCAGTCACCAGGACCGATATAGCATGGAACTTTGAGAAGTTCTTAATAAGCCCTGACGGGAAACCATTTAGACGCTACTCCAAACAGTTCCAGACCGCAAATCTCAAACATGACATCGAAAGCCTTATCTTTAACTTCAAATTAGATAGCAGTTCTTAACAGACATTAACACCAGTTATATTTATACAGATCTCGAAGGACATACAGAAACAAGGAAATCAGAGGACTGTCCTATCAATTGTTCATACAACCTTAATCACGGACACAGACTGTTTATTATTAAACGATTCCACTATACACATATAACACACGATGAAGCTCAAACTTTCTTACCAACTAACACCACAAAGAACCAATCGATATAATGTCGTGTTTATCGAGTGTTCTTTATTCCAATATACTCAGTTTCCACCTTACAAGTGCAAAGATACTTTGTGTGTTGACATGCCTTACATACGATAACTTGAATGTAGTACACTCAAATATATCCATTGGAGTGAACACCACTGTTAATTCCATAGCAGTAAATCAATTGTATATCGACATCAATGACGTTGTCAAATGGAAAGGGATAGGAAATGAAACGGTATCAGCTGTCTATGATTCACAATATCGGTATCTCATACTTTGGCTTCCTGCAGCTCTCACGGTTTAAGAAGATGGCACCCGGGCGAATATAATGCACGGGAATCAGACAACTGTTAGCGAAAGCGGTGGTGGTGTTAAGAGTTTATTTCAGGGGAAAAAGTCTGAATAATTTATATCTACAAACCGAATGAACCAATAACTGAAGGTTAATGTAAAAGAAAGAATTTTCCATTACATCGAATTATACCTAAATTCTAACTATGAATCGAATATTAGGCGCAGCCACTTCAAATACAAGATTCATTATGTTTCCCGACTTTTATACCTGATTAAAATGCAAAAAGTGTGTATAAGGATGGTGTAAGAAAAAATGTGGGTTTTTTTCACCACGATAAATCACCAATATTATACCAAAGTTCGAGGTGGAAAACTTGAAGATTTTGGACCCCGGCAGACATCCTGGATTCCTGGTCAAAAAAATATCAGCTCTTCTAATTGGAACTGTGGTTAAAATGGTCAAATATATATATCAAGGTCAAAAGAACTATACATTATTCCTTTATTTCATGTGGCTAAAACATTGTCTTAGTCAGAATTATTATATCAAAAACTGAATGACTCATTTAATAACTTATAAGTAAAAACATAGGGCCCTACTATTGTCAACTGACTTAAAATGGCCGTGTATAAAGGCTGTTTAATAGCATGCACTCATTATGTTTATATGGTTTACTCAAGGTTTAACTTGCACGGTCAGTATAAATTATTGTTAATTTCCCTTCAAGCAGTATCATATTAGGATCAGTTCTTTTTGAGTCGGACCCCAGTCGGAGATTGTATGACGGATCTGTTATAAACCCTGTGATATAGGACAACAGATTCTGAGGGAATAACTCCGGCTGGGATAAACCTTTCAAACTGATTTGTTTCTACTGATACTGATTGATATATCTCATATATAGTACTAATACAACCTTGTGCTAACTTGTTTAACTAGAATAACACATATTGTTTAGCATAATCCAATGCTTTAATCTACTCATTCATTTTATGTTGATGTAAAAAGGTCAACTGTGTAAACACATGTAAAACACAAATAAAATATAAATATAATCATTTGCTTTCGTTAAATTAAATATGTACTGTAGTGTATGGACTGTATAATAGACCTTACGGCTGGCCCAGTCAAAAGTGACAGGATCACTCACAATTAGGGTTTTTTCTTATCATCCTGGCACAAGGTTGGAAACAGATTATTATTTTATTACCATAGTATTGTTTAAAGTCATTACAAGCCGCAATAATGTACAGTGGTGGTAATTAAAAGATCACAGAAACATTTTAGGCCCAAAGAAATGTTTCAATGGATGTTTTCACGAGTTAATAAAATTGACACTAATTGAGTTGTGTTTAAACATTAGCTTGATGGTATTTCACTTATATATATATGACTACAACAACAACAAAAACACGTAAACGATGAACTCGACCAATTCGAATATTCGCGCGATCTTTCGTTAAAAGGATCGTTCATACAGGATCTGATTTTTCTAGGCTTTAAAAGTAAATTCTTCAGTTTTCTCGTCTGTCGTGCGCTTCTTCGTCCCCGTAAAATGTCCGTCGCAGCTAAATTGTATGTTTTTGGTGCAATGTGAAATCTGATGGCCAAAAGCGACAATTCAGTCGAGTTAAATAGTAATTTACAAATAAGGCATTTAGCCACGAATTGGAAACTCGCTTTGGTTAATTTTCATCTCGTCTTTTTAGTTCCCTTTTCAGGTTTTAAACATTTCAAAAGGCATTGCTGAAATCAAAAATGTTTCATTTTGTCAACAATCTGTCAGTGAGTTTTGTTTGTTTCTTTGATTGTCGTACTCAAGGGTATTTCACTTATATGACGACCGATTATCCACTTCACACTGCACATAGCCTTATTAAGGTGGAAAACAGGGAGGAAATCAGCCAGGCTGTATTTAAAATATATTACTTAATGCTCATTTGTCATTCCATTCGATGAAAACTCAATGTTTTTTGTTTTTTTCGTGTAGATCCACTTTTGTGGAAATTTAGCATCACGAGATAGACGCTTGTGCTTTCCTTCAGCCTTGACGTATGCGTGTTTAGAAGTTAAACCTCTCGCCCTGACCGGTTGGTGAAATTGTTTAAGTAGACTGAAATTTAAAAAAATAATAATTAAAAATGCAAATAGGGTCAACAAAAATGACAGTATCATTTGGTCTTCATGAAGTATAATGGATTATAACTGGGTTTCTAGAGGATAAATTACGCGACTTGTAAAATTCGCAATAGTGCCCTGATTATTGAACAGATATAATATAGGCCTAGGTGTAGAACCTGTCTGACAGGTCTCCAAAATGTGTATGAAGACCGGTGTATAACTCCTCACTTATAAAAATCGTTTAGAACACTATTTGGTGAAACCAAAAATCCCCTTCGGATAAAAGCCAAAGGGGATTGAAGACAAAAAAGATTCTTCCTTTTAAGAAAAACAAACGTAACACTTCGCTTTGCTAGCTCCTATATACAGGAAGATTACAACCTCGTACCCAAACGAGAGCTCATCTCTCACAAAGATCCATTAGAGAATACTATACCTTCCCTTTCGAAGCCCTGCGTCAATGTCGATATATGTGTAGGCTACATAGATTCTACGTCAAGTGTCACTAATATGTCGTCTTTAGCTGAATTTCAGATAACTTATTCTAAATTTTCTCAGTAATTTAGATAAAAATGGGATTCCTGTTGGCAATTGGGTTTATAGTAATCAAGTTATGGCAATAAAAAGACCTTTAATTGTATAGCTGGATAAAAGAACATCGTTTTCTTATTCTACAGCCTATATTTACCGGGTATCAGGATTTTCAATTTAAAGCGAAAAAGGAGTTAAGTTGACAAACCTCATCTTGACAATAATACTTATCTACTTTATTTCATTACGAAAGTGGCACTAACAGAGATGAAATTTCGGTCATCTTAGTGCGGAAAGTTTTGACAGTATTGTTGCCTAAGGGATTATATTTCACCCTAAAACCACAAAAGGCAAGTTATATTGGTCATTGGCTGTCAATGACATAGAGACCTTATTGTGACTACATTATTCCACTTATTTACAGGTGACGGGGTGTAGGTCAATAATTACCATATGTTTAGGTATACGGAGCACTATTTAGTGGGCTTTATTCATAAGTTAGCAAAGAGTTTGGGTGTGTGCTTTGTGAGTACGATAAAAATGAAATACATATAAAAAAAAATTTGAAAAAAAGCAAAAAGATAAAATATCATCAAATATTTTAGTAAACATGTCAATCACGTGTTTTATGTTATTTTTTCATTTCTAGATTTGTAACCCTTAAATAAATTGAAAAATAAATGTGTATCTTTGATGGTAGTTTTGGTTCATACTAAATGATTTTTCACTCATGCTACATCAGCGATTGCAGTTTGCATATAGTATTAATGTTATTTCACTATTGCCCATGCAAAAAAATTAAACCGAGGCGCTATACACAAAAAACATGGGGACTTTAATATGCCTAATGTATAAGGCTTTTTTGTTTTACTCGTGCTTCAGCGTGCCAGAGAAATTGAACGAAGGGGAGTATTGCGTACCGGTAACTATCCAATAAACTACGTGAAGATAAAAGCTATAAAAAGCTGTCGAAAACATGTACGCCAGAATCCGAGTGTTCAAGGTTATTTCACTCACACGGCGTAAAACAGAAGAGGTATCACAAACAATATCGTCGCCGACAAAACAAAAATGCGTAGATACAATGCGCTTAACTTTGTGAAATAAGATATGTTTGTTTGATTGGGTTCTGACGTCGTACTCAAGGGTATTTCACTTGGAAGACGACGTATTGTCCACTTCACACTGTTCCTTGCTTAAATATGGTTGAAATCCTTCTATAAAAGAACCCCTGCGATGACTCAATCATATAACTGATGGTCGACAGGTGGACTCGAACCCGTGGACGGTACATGAAAGTTGGATTAGTAAGCAGACACGCCGCCGGCCTTGGGGAATAAGACAAAGTGTGAATGTCAAGTTTGTGATAAATCATAAACTATTTCGTACTGTCTCTGATATAACTAGAGCACAGAAAACCACCTCCAATCAACCACATCATAACTTAAGGTGTGTAAATTTACAGCACAAAAGATTGAAAAATCCGCTTCCTGCATATCTCCAGGTCGAACCATTACTGCGCACACCCCTATCACCAAGAAGTATTATTAGCTGTAATAATATATTTTAAAAAACAAATTTTTAAATAACCATTGTTAAAACCAAAAATACAGAGCCTTCACCATACTAGCAGTGTATCTCCCTCTTAATAAAAAGGCGCCCTAATATCCTTATATTTTCCCCACGGAGTATATTGTTTAATAGAAAATGAATTGACAAAAGATAAATAAGAGCCCCCTTATATACTCAATGTTATTACACTTATGATATCTTCGAATGCATGTTCAAAAGCTGCCTATAGATATATCTATGTTGACATGTTACATCGAACCTGCATGGATATAGCAAATAAGGCGATTTACAATAAAGCCTGCAATTGTATGTCCAGGCAGATCTAGTCCAGAAGAAAGCTTCTAAACTATATTAAATCTCTTACAAATCTCGTTTTTGGACTAAGACTACCGATAAGTGTATATAATGGCCCAGATGAGCAAATATGGTAAAATAATATGTTTGAACTAGGTCCATTGGTGAAACTGATTCATTGGTCCATTCACAAAAACCGGCGATAACTATGTATATATAGAACCTGGGCAAGCGCTGATTATATTTGCAGATATAGATTAAAATGTGGCATATATAAAGAAAATTTCCCATAGCCACATATAATTATACGATGTATACACCACAAAAAAATGCTTAAACAAAATAGTCATACTCTCTGAATCGTTTTCTTTTTTCTTTTTCTAACTTCTTCATATATTTGCAGACAAACTGTCAACGACTTCTTGTTTTTCCGCCCCTTGAATACATAAAATATGTACACCATAGCAACCAATTTATATGCTGCACAGTCTTAAGCAGGGTGATAATACGAAACGTGCTGAACTTTTCTGAGGCGCACAAAACAGATCCTTAAAATGGCAGAAAGCAAGGCAATGATTTATTGTTCCCTCAAACTTCGAGAAGCTGTTCCTAGATTGTTCTGTATCTAATCCACCATTACAATGTGAAGCAAAGGATTGCAGCCTTTCAAAATCCGTTATAAAGATGATACGACTTCTGCCTAAACAATTCTGAGAACATTCGATGTTAATTTGATTTGATATTGCATAGCAACTTAGCAACAATGTTATGTACAACACAGATTTATATAATTCACCAGCAATTGGCGAGGTAGATATTTAGGACAGCATATTTATGCAGTTTAATAACAGTAGGTCTACGATCTCTTCGAAATATGCATGCTTATCATAGTGTAAACAACATTTCGGATAAAGTAGTAGGATTTGACGAACTACACACGATATCTCAACCTGGAAAATATGTACTGTCAATCAGGCTTCTTTTTTTTTATTGTCAAACTGGGACAACTTGGTCTCCACAAAATTAAACTTGTCACGAGTTTAATTTTGTGGAGACCAAGAAGATTTTTATACATCCGGACGCCTTTAACCCAAAGTACTATAGTCAGAAACCCACTACAACCATGCAAAGGTCAATTGACTAATGCTAGAAGTTAGGAGAGACTCGAGTAGCTAGTTTGTCCATTCTGAAGGCAGGAATCACAAATTAGTTCTTTATGTTCTAAGCTGGACTAAAAAAAAATAGACCAGAATCACAATCGTGTAAAATCTAACATGCAGTCCCATGGAAAGAAAGGCACAGAATCTTAATCTGAAGCTGTTATTAAGGAAGCGGATCAAGGTGACTCAATTGTTGTACAGATCGGATTACATAAAAATGTCCGAAAGACAAATACAAAACCGCAAACTCTCTGACAAAAAAAAAAACACATTAGTAAATTTCAATTTAAAATGTATAAGCTTTAAAGTCTTCCAGCTAAAATACGAAAAATAGTTGAACGGAAGACACCCACACAACCGAATCCTGTACCCAAATACATGTTACGTTAGATACCTCAAATTTGTCATCCAGGTCGTCTAATTGTCAGTGGCATATATATAAATACATTTCTGGGAATTGATCTAGAACAGGAGATGATTCATCGATTTTTAAATCTACATCCCTATATCAGTTACGCTCGTATAACCAGCGATCGGGCTTACAGTAGCCCATACTCACTGTATCCTATACGCTTGTTCATATAGCAAAGCTTTTCAGGTACAGGGCCGCCGAGTTAGCCTCTAGACTGACACAAAATTCTATTGGTTGATCTGGTCGCATGAGCATATATATTTAGAAAGCAGAGGATTTCAAGATTCTAAATATGACGTCATATTATGATTCGTTTTATTTTATAATGACAAAAATAAAGAAAAAGGTCAAATAATTTAAAAAAACAGACCCTTGTCATAGGTTTTTTTCTAAATTCAAGTTAGTATTTGAACAATTGATAAAAAATATATATAAAAAATAAAAATCTGCACCTAAAAAAATATTTGCTAAATATCTCCAAAACGAAAGTCAATATCAAAATACTGTATGATTGTTTTTAAGATAAAGGCTTCAAGATTGTCTGTGCCAAATTTCAAACACTTAGTGCAAATAGTGTACTAGAAATAAACGATTTCATTCCTAACAAGAGATCCATGAATGGATCTTGATGCCCACACTGTTAAGATAGTTTGAAGAGAAGGGTCTAAGAGGGGACAGA
>JARFOD010129638.1:0-28097 GCA_031763545.1 Mopalia muscosa
TCTGTATTTGTGTCCGTCGTCATATAAGTGAAATACCCTTGAGTACGACGTTAAACACCAATCAAACAAACAAACTCAGAGCACCAGGGCAACATAAAGCTCCCTCCAACCGCCCAACCCCTATCAAACTAGAAATGTCTACTATATTAAGTTAAGAAAAGAAAGAAGAAAAAAAAAAAACGTTTTGATCAGTGAGATTTTTTATTGCCTGACTCCATCAGTATGATACACGTGCAGGCTTGAACAGATCACGTATTATCTGCCACAGTTCCAAAATACTGTCAAAGAAATGAAGAATTATTCCACATTTTCTACAACGGAGTCTATACTTTTAACTAGAATGACAAAACACCTCCAAAGAAAAAAAAAATCAAGCACTAATTACCATGGCAACGGAATCAGTTTCTATAGCAATGCACTGTACAAGATTGAGAGATTAGTTTAAAAAATAATATGGAGACATTTGTCATTCAAGTTAGGTCTACATCAATTAACGCTACAATCATTACCAATGAAGCAATGCTACCAACATTCTGTGATGGCAATAACTAAATTTTAACTCTGTCACAAACAAGAATTACTGCCGATGTTTCTATGGAAACAGTTGCCAGCAAATGAGGACAACAGAAATTGTTGGCAACTCAAGAAGGATATTTAATTTGTGTTGCCATAGCAACCACTGACCTATAATTCATGTTTGTTGGCATGGTAACTGAAGCCAGTTGATGAGGAGCTTGTCAGTATCAAACCGATTAACCAATAGCTATATACAATAATAATGATTGACAGTTTTAAGGCGTAACCTAACGACCATAAAAACAATATATATCATTTGTTAGGTTACCAGACATGTAGATACCCATTGACACAGTGTAATAATGAGAAAACAGTTGATAACATCTTACAGTGTACAACAATATAAATGTATAATATAATATATATATATATATTCTTATTTATATCTATATCTATATTTGAATCTGTGATAAATCATCTACACAATTCGTCAACAAACATTATAAGAGCAATGTCTCAGGGTCATTCAGCATTCAAGTTTACAATCTTTAAAAACCGGCAACATTGTCCTTTTAAAGTAACCAATAAAAGAAATATAGAGACAGACTGAGAGAGGGAGGAGGGTACTATGGGGAAAGTTTCACAAAAACGGTTTAGCCCAATTTTGAGGAGAGAGCTATTTCGATGGTGAATCACATATTCAGGTCACTTGTGTTGAACATCACAACCACTTCAAAGTTCAGGAGCTATTTGTTCGAAAGCAGATCAACTGCTAACACCAGATTATAGCCCTTATAGAGGATTAGCCGGCATTCTGATTTGAGGTGAATGGTCCGTGTTAAAGCATAGGACGGCCCACCTCAAATCAGAAGGTCTGGATTAGAGATTATCAGATAGAGTTTAAACATGGCTTGATGTCATCTATTAGTGGATTATATTTAATAGGCACTGGGGCTACTTCCTCAAAGTGCTATTAAATATAATCCTCTATTAGATGATATCACACCATGCTAATTAAAGGCCTATGTTTAATCTGTTATTAGAGATTTAATCTGGTGTTAAGAGACCAGTTGACTTTCATGCAACTGGATCCAGGATTATTAAATTTATATAATACATACAAATTTAACAATATGTACCTGTGAAAATGGCATATGGAGACCATCATAGGACAATTTTCTGTAAATATTGAGAAGCACTGACCAAAAATCTAGTTTTGGAAAAAGTTCAAATGCTTCTGTTCCTATGGTCAATTCACGTGGCTTGCAGCAGTCACCCAGTTCTGACCATCCTCTGAAAAACCAGTCTTTCGTCAGGGGATAAAAACAAAAGTTTGTTTTTAGAATATTTACTTGATCACTAAGTGTGAAGGTAATACCGCTTTGTGAAACAAAACCCAAGGTTGAGAGAGAACTGTGCAAAAAAAATAATAAATCAAGTGAAATAAGGATGAGAGAAAACAAACATCTGAAAGGCTGTGCGTGTCGTATGATATGACCATTAATGATTTTTTGGTGGTGAAGGGGCAGGGATGTGATTTTCTATGTACAAATTTTAGTGTATTTTCTACAAGTACTATTAATGCTATACGTAAAGTGTAAAGTAGTGAAATTATGTTACATGATGTGAATTTAGGCCAGTTGTGGCTTATTTGGGTTTTTTGTTTAATACCATAGCAGTCTCAAAAAGCGAACTCTCTGCAGTAGAATCTGTTAAACCTTTGTAAGGGTTATCTTAAAAGCAGAATAGGCATGTCGTGAAATAATTGATGGTTCGTCAACACATGTCTTAAAATGAACAAGACTCGACAAAACCTGAGAGAATTTACCTTCATGGACTTTGACTAGGTTAAGTGTTCCGCTTTCACCTGAATGCATTAGCCATACTGATGAGATCATACTGCCTACTTAACAGCAGTGTTTACAGGCAGCATTTACAGGTACCTGTGTTGTTGTTATGAGTTAACAGGTAAGCATCGTACCTATTGTGTTTGGTTTTAAGGTAAGTATAATAAAAATAGATGCAGAACTACATTTGTGGGTGGAGAGTAAGAGTCAATGTATATCTTTTCATCTACCAGTAGATATGGATTGTCAGTTGGTCACTGACACTGAGTGGGACTATGGATTCCCAGACTGCCTAAAAAGATTTCCAGACTGTCATAATGGAATACCAGACTGCCAGATGGGATTCCCACTGCTAGAGGGATTCCCACTGCCAGAGGGGATTCCCAGACTGCCAGAGGGGATTCCCAGACTGTCAAAAAAGATACCCGGACTGTCAGAAAAAATTTCCAGACTGTCAGAATTGAATACTAGACTGACGGAGGGGAATCCCAGACTGTCAGAACGGATTTCCAGACTGTCAGAAGAGATTCCAACACTGCCAGAGAGGGCATTTAATTCAAAATTAAATGTAATCCACTGGTTTGCTATGGACAATAGGTGAATAACCGATAATCCGTTTAACAGTCAAGTGATAATATAAAGAAACGGATTGATTAACGACTCAACAAACTACTGTTCTCGTAGTTCAAGAGAGCAATAGTTTATCAGGAACAACACTGATAATCTTAACAAGCTAGATTTTGTCATTTGTGTCTTCTACAATTCGCACTACAAGAAATGGGTTGTAAGATGTGCGAGGACACAGGGCAGAGGAGAGGGTGCAATAGAAAGGTTTTCTTAAAGACTGGCACTATAAAATCCTCAGTGTTATTAACAAGCATAAAAATATGGACTGGACATGAGTTTAGGTTAAAAATGTGGATATATTTGTGTATGTATATAATCTTGTCATGCGTAAATATGTACAAATGGACATATAACTGTACAGAAGCTAGTCCAAAGAAAATAAACTTTCTTCTCTAACATAAGATTTAATGATTTAATGTTCCTGAGTATTATTCAAAAAGCTGATTGGTTGGGGGAAGAGAGAGGGGCAGGGCGCGTGTTACAATAATGACCTTCACCTCTTAACTATCAAACAATTGTACCTTTGAAGGTCAATGTAAGATAAAGTGATGTGAAATTTACTTTCCTTCACAACTGGAGAGTTCCAATTCAATTATATGCTGAACTTACCTGACAAAAACCATTCTTAACTTTCTTTATCACCATACAGAAACAATAAGACCCCTGAGTTTAATGAACACATTAAAGTCCAAACTAATACTGTTACAAGGGTCGCACAATGTCAGTCACCATTTTCCAATCAAGAAGACCATTGTCAAGAACCAGTTGACATATTTTAGTAAACATGATGACAAGTTTCAGCAACATGGTGACTGACACAACAATCTCGCTGATGGAAACTAAAAAAAACAAGTTCCTAATCGCCCAATCACAATGTTCATTTAATTTTCACCGTCGTAAAATATATAGCCACCGTTTCCTAATGTCTCAAAATTAACTCTTTGTTTGGAGTCCTTAATGAGAAATTAACCAAAAATAAAAAGAAATTAGTGATTTGAATGAATGAATGAAGACACCTATGGTAGTCATGGTAACACAGTGTAAAGTCAATAGACTTATCTCCCTGCCTGTCAGAAGGCACATTAAAGTGAACGAGACTTTTAAGGTGTGGATCGCTTCACTTTGATTCCATGAGAGGGGCGGCTAGTGAATAATTCCACGCGATACCTGTATTTGAGCCCAATGATCTACATGTTAAGATACAATATGTAGGTATTAACATATACATTTGTTATATATATATACAGGCATAGGTATACACAAATAAACAGAACAGTAACAATGAGATATGTAACTAAACCATTGTTCATTTAGTCACAGTAGTGTTGAATAGATTCCATGGAAAAAGTTACGTTTTCTGCTTATGGTTAATCTTTCAAATGACTTTCCGTTTCCCAGCACATTTAAACATTTTAAAATGTTTAAACAGCGACTGACACGTTAGTCCCCTAAGAGAGAGGCTACAACAATACAAACAAAATATACATCCAGGTAGCCTATTCAAGGTTTGAAGTTCACCAAAACACAATGGCTTGTTTATAATCACAAGATACATGATTCAATGTACAACCAAATCCAGGTTTAAACAAAAAAACACAAAAACTGAAGCGTTTTTAAACTGTACAAAATTCGGATTAAAATATTCAAACCACATTCATAAAAGAATTATGTTCATCCAATCTCAATGTGAATGTTAGCGTTATACCATAGTAGTAACAGGCACTCAAGTTCAGATATAACAGATTGGTTGAACATGCAGGGCAAAAAGGTTATTAAAATGTATACACAACAACTTTCCCCACTCATTTAACTTGATTTCATGGGAGTTTTTTGTACAAACTTTCTGGAAGTCATTTCCATAAGTAAAAGAAAAATAACCAATCACTGAGCTTCCACTTGAGGTCATGACCTTTGCCATGGACCAATCAAACCGTAGCATTTTCTGGATGTTGATTAACAGTGTTAAGGAGATCTTACACAACATGAAAGTCACTCTCCTAGCTGATAATCAAATTTCCATAAAGAATTCATCAATGAAATGTCAATGTTCAAAAGGTTTGTTTTTCTCTCACACATTAGTTGTCCATATATGAATTCATTCAAAAAATATTTTTTCTCCAAAAGTAAAATGGCAACACAACTTTCTCTGTATACACTTGACAATTCTGAAAGTCAAAAATACCGACCATAGTAAAGTTTTCTATTTCAAAATCCCTGGATCCAATTTCTGAAATTATCACTTTGTATACATTTTCCCATCTTTCCCTAACCCAAGGTAAAGAACACTTGACCAAGGGGAGGTGATTCAAGGGGGGTAACTCTAATATGAATTTCAGCAGAGACTTCAACAATTAACTGTTTTACACTGTCCTGAAATGACGAAGAAGTCTCGAGACAAACTCCCATGATTCTGTAGAATGAGGTAGACAACTGGAGGCACATCATATAATTTTTTATCTCTTGAAATCAGTTTTTCTTCTTTCAAATCATGAACAGCTTCACGCTGATAAAATGTTCCTTCAACTTTCGAAAATCCCTGTCTATAGTACATGTAGCGATAACAGGGACATTTTTGTGCTGCCAAATTCAGAGGGCACAAAAATTGAAGGGATTGTCAAGAACCTAAATTGGCACAAAATTGTCTAGCTAATTTTCTGATAATAATTGTTGTAGTAGACTATTTTTCTGGTCAGCCGGTTTCATTTCTTCACATGGAACCTATGAAAAAAAAAGACACAAAACAAATTCAAATTAATTAATAAATTTAACAAAAAATATAAAATAATGGCTAAAAAAAGACACAAAACAAATTCAAATTAATTATAAATTTAACAAAAGATATAAAATAATAGCTATTTTGTCATTCTGTGTTACAAGGAGGTGAAGATATTGTACAGGCATACAGTTACAAATACTGAATACTGTCATCACTGGTTTTGAGGCTGCTAAGTTGTCCTTTAGCTCTCAGAACACCAGAACAATGGGAAGCTAGTTCATACATCATGTCCAAATACAACAAAAATACTGTATATTGGACACAGTTAACGGTCGTACAATATTCTTTGATAACTACAAGATTTGTTTGATTGAGATAAATTAGCATCATATTTAGTTTACAAAACACTTGGAAAATGTATTTTGCAAATGCATTTTGGATAGGTTTTTATTTAGAAATTTGTGTTTTTTCTTGAAGGGACCAGAACTCACCCTTGGTTCATTTTGCACCACATTGACATGGTGTGGTGACTCTAAAGGGCCTTTGGGGGTCTGTTGAGACCCCGAGGGGGCCGATAGTAACTGATTCCTGAATAAATTTGCTGCTTTCAATTCAGCTTCTTCATGACCAGGCCCTAATAAAAGAGAAAATATTAATAAATAGAAATGTAATTTTTCTGATCAGCTCAATTTGCGTTTCAATGGCTGACATGAGAATCCCTTACCCTTATCATCATAAACAGGGGGTCAGCAAAAAACAAAAGCACTTAAAACAACCATTATTATTGATTTGTTTCCTTATACCCCGACGAACACCTGTTTGTTCGTTTGGTTGGGGTTTAATGTCGTACTCAAGGGTATTTCACTTATATGATGACGGATTTTCCACTTCACATTTGTCCTTGCCTAATTATGGTGGAAAAACGAAGAAGAAACCTCGTAAAACCACCCAAAGGATTGCCACAGTCACCTAGTGTGACTCACTCATATACCTGAGGGTCGACAGACGTACTCGATCCTGTGAATGGTACATGAAAATAGACTTGGAAAGCATGCTCGCTAACAACTAAACCAAGGCTGTGGGCCTGCCCAATCAACACCTGAACAGTTTAACAGAAAAAACACATTAGCATTTTTTCTGTCTTACCCATTTTTCCAAATTCGACTAAAGGTTGTTAGATTCTTTATAGCATGGCTCCATCCCTACACTCGGCCAAAACACCTAGCATAGCATTGGTTATTTGTTTCATTGGGGTTTAACGCCACACTTAAAGGTGTTTAATTTATATGAAGACATGCCACAGCAGTGGACCAAAGAAACAAGCCTTGACTTCACTAGCAATAGTTGTTGGTTTGTTTGATTGGAGTTTTATAATTCCATACTAAAGGTTTCTTCACTCAGATGACGCAAACCAACTGGCAAAAAACAAAGATGGGGGAATCAAGGATACCAAAGACACCAGAAATGTATGGACTTTGCGTTGACCTCTAGCTCTGTGAGCACCAGTGCAACAGGAAGATGCAAAACACAACAGATCAACTGTGTGGTGAACTTCAGCTACAAAGGCACCAGGGAATAGGACATTTTTTCCAACTGTCTGCGCAGTCATGTAAAGAACATAAGCTGTTCTGATCAACAATGACCTTGTGTTGACCTCTAGCTCTGAGGGCAACAGGAAGTTCCATCCAATTGTTTGCCCATGAGATCAACAAACAAAGGCTGTTATGATCAACAATGACCTTGTGTTGACCTCTAGCTCTGAGGGCAACAGGATGCTTCATTCAACTGCCAGCCTATGATATCAACACACAAAGGCTGTTCTCATCAACAATGACCTTGTTCTGACCTCTAGTCCTGAGGGCAACAGGAAGCTTCATTCAACTGTCTGCCCACGATGTCTACAAACATAAGCTGTTCTGATCAACAATGACCCTGTGCTGACCACCAGCTCTGAGGGTGACAGTTCCATTCAATTGCCAGCCCTTGATGTCAACAAACATAAGCTGTTCTGATCACCAATGACCTTGTGCTGACCTCTAGCCCAAGGGCAACAGGAAACTTCATTCAACTGCCAGCCCATGATGTCAACACACAAATGCTGTTCTAATCACCAATGACCTTGTGCTGACCTCTAGGCCTGAGGGCAACAGGAAGCTTCATTCAACTGCCAGCCAATGATGTCGACACACAAAGGCTGTTCTGATCATCAATGACCTTGTGTTGACCTCTAGCTCTGAGGGCAACAGGAAGCTCCTCCAATTTTCTGTCTACGATGTTAAGAAAGAAGGCTGTTCTGATCAATAATGATGTTGCTTTAACCTATAGCCCTGAGGGCAACAGGAAACTTCATCCAGCTGTCCGTCCATGATGTTCAGAACAAACGCTGTACTGATTAAGAGGAATGGAAAAATCACTTACGTTTGAATGTACTTTCGTCCGAAGGTTGAGGAGGGGCTTGGTAATTTTGGACTTGACGCATACCTGAAAATGCACCATCTTTTAGAGATTAGATATTTACATATTTAATATCCCTTAATCATGGTTTTTAGAACAAAATTTTAACTCACACTGCAATTAAACATTTAAAATCGTAGAATATCAAATATCTGTTAATCCATCAGAAACAATATTAATTACTTTTAAAGAGACAAGAATAAAATTGAAAAAAAAAACAGTATTAAGAACAGAATTTCAACTCTCACTTCAACAAAAAATTTAAAAGGGTAGAATATCTCTTAACTCTTTGCATCCGGCAAGCCGCTGACAGCGGTAATATTTTAGCCTTTTTAGATAGAAAGTATACCTAATGAAGAAAATATATATATATATATATACTTTTCTGTACGTAATTTTTTTTTACATTTTCAATAAGGATATTCCGTCTAAATAGATCCACAAGTGAAAAACATATCCTGGAGGCAAAGAGTTAATCTATCAGAAAAATATTAATTACTTTTAAAAACAATTTTAATCGTATTTAAAAAGTGTTTTGTTTGATTGATGTTTTACTCCCTACTTAAGGTTGTTTCACTCATTTTGGTGCAATGTCTCCAATTCTCACTGAGAGAGGTCCTAACATAACATTTTCATTATACTAGATCCCATGATATCTGCCCATCCACTGAATCATTACGCTCGTATAACCAGCGATCGGCTATCAGTAGCCCATACTGACTACCCTATACGCTGGTTCATATAGCAAAGCTTTTCAGGTAAATAGCCGAGGAGTTAGGCTCCAGACTCACACAAAATTCTATTGGTTGATCTGGTCACATGAGCATACAGTCCTCTCGTCTAACCTTTGCTCCGCTATTTCGCAAATCTGTATGCTCATGTGACCATATCAACAAATATAATTTTGTGCGAGTCTAGAGCCTAACTCTGCAGCCCTTTACCTGAAAAGTTTTGCTCTATGAACCAGCGTATAGGGTACAGTCAGTATGGGCTACTGTTAGCCGATCTCTGGTTATACGAGTGTACGGAAACCTATGCCCACCACCCACTCAAATCTCTGATATATATTGCCCTCATATTAATTTTCCAGTACCTTGATGGGATAACTGTCTAAGTTGTTCATATCGTAACCGAGCCTCTTGTCGGGACTGAATTAACACATTGTCTTCTCGTAAAGGTTCCATTGGCTGACCCATGTTATGCTGCTGAGCTATCTGATCTACTGAAAACAAACATTGATTAAATTATTGATTAATGATTAAATTATTGATTAATGTTTAAATTATTGATTAATGTTTAAATTATTGATTAATGTTTAAATTATCGATTAAGTTTCTGGCTGGGCTAAAAAGCGTCCTTAATCACCACCAAGGGTTTAGGCAGACACCCGTCCAAGTGGACACCCGGAAGTGAACAATTGCCTCATTTGGACACCCTGTTTTAAGAAACTTTAACATGCAGGAGATAGAAAAACTGTTGAAATTGGACACCCTGTTATTTGAAAAGTGAAGCAAAATTACCATTTTGGACACCATACTTTTGATTTCTGGCTAAGCCCCTGATCACAACAAATTCTGTTCATGACAAATCAAAACATCTTTGCTTGTTATGACAATATTACAGCATGATACCAAACAAATTAATGTCGACAGGCAGACACGATCCAGTGAACGGTAAATTAAAGCAAGATTGGTAAGCTCGCATGCTACGACTAAGCCACAGCTGCAGGTCCATAGAAATCATGGCACAAAATAGGCTAGAGAGATGATCAATGAGCTTCTTGCCTCATTATATTTCTGATAAGCAACATAAAAATTGTTCAAAAAGATAATGCCCAGTCCCAGCACAAATAATCTTAAAAAAAAATAACTGATGCTGTATTAGGCTGTCTGGCAAACACTTTAACAACATCATAGTAATATCTAGGGCTCCTTTTAATATTGGAGGATTCCCAATCGGTATCAATGTAGGACTATAGAACTTTGAAGTTAATATTTAGGCCTACATTCTACTTAACCAAGTTTCTTGTCTTCTAAAAAAAAATGTCAACATAAAGGCATCATATGAAACTGAATCAAATTTGAGAAATCAGTGACAGATCTGCAAGAAAGCCGTTTTGGTCATGCCCTTTAGTCTTATACTGTCAGAAAAACAAACTTACTTTCTTCCAGTATTGAAAATGGGATATCATTTGAATCGAATTCGAGACTCTGTGTGAGCTGTTCACCATGTTGCCCTGGAGTATCGAGATTACCATGGTTACCACCATGAGGCTGCTGGGTCTGTTGCTGCTTCTCTGACCTGGCGTTACATATATTACGGATTTCCTGTTTGACATACTGGGACGTGGAGCTAGTCGGTGTGTTGCCAATGTTCATGTCCCCGCCTAGCAACCCACTTACTTTACTGGAAGAAAACAACAAAAGAAAAAGTAATAAAATAGTTGAACATTTGTAAATTGATTAAAATTCTATGCCGGTTAAATAGTTAAATTTATAAGTTTGCAAAAGTACAATCGTAACAAGGTCTTTAAAATTGACCTGTCAGTGAAACTGCTTTTTGGCAAATTTGATTGTTTGATTGGGGTTTAACTTCATACGCAAAGGGTATTTTGCTTATATGATCGATTGTTTATTTTTGTTTGTTTGATTGGTGGTTAACGTCGTACTCAAGGGTATTTCACTTATATGACGACGGACACAAATACAGAACATCACAAACAAATCTGCTTCCCATTACCCTTAAGCTCTGCGAACACCAGGGCAACAGGAAGCAGCCTCTTTTCTCGCCTCTTACGATCGACCGAGGAAGCCGAGGGAGTATTCTGCAGGTCTATGGCCCACCCGCTTCCTCTCAGGGCCACTTATATGACCATGGATAGTCCACTTCACATTACTCCTTGCTTTATTACGGTTAAACCCAGGAAGATACCTCGTAACGAAATCTCACCTGTCCAGTCCTGAGTTACTAAAGATGCTCATATCAAAGTCCTGGAAGCCGGGCTGGTTAGAGAGTGAGTTTACAGAATTCTGTGGTGAAGGGGCGTAGCCACTGTCCACCATGTTCACACTCTGCGGCGAAAAGCTTCCAGCTACGCTGGGACTCTGCGTGTAATTAGTGCTGAGAGTTTGACCACTGTAAGACTGCGGCAAACTGCTCTGGTTAAACTGAGGACTGAGCTGACTGACAGATTGACCCCCTGCAGGTGCCCTTAGGGTGGAATTGGGCGACATCCCGGATTGAGAATGAGGAGACATTAACATTGGGTCGCCCCCAGCACCATAAGGACTATGAGGGTTACGAGGTGAACCCCGACCTGAAACAAAACATCATACATTTTCTATTATGAACATAGAGAAAGACAATTTTGCATGTATCCTCATGGGAACATGGAATCACACAGCTTTACCGACATATATGCAGAGGCTAACCATAGAAGTTTTGACATTTTAAGGTTGCTTCATTACAACCCTTAACTCAGGTCGTTTGTTGGATTGATGGATGTTTAATACGATACTTAATGTTATTTCACTCATATAGCAGTGTGTCAGCTTGATGGGTGAAGGAAATTACCCTTGTGGCTAGTTCAATAAATAAAGACAAGGCAGGGCAAATACAGGATAATCTCAGGATGTAAATGTTAAACAAAGACAACTCAAATGAATCAGCTAAATATGGTCCCTTAGCTATGGGAGCACCAGGTCAACAGGAAGCTCCCTCCCAACCCTCTGCCCAGGGCAACAGGCTATTCCCTCCAACCACCCATACTTTAAATATAGGCTAGTTCAGCAGAAGCATGCTAAGCAACAAGTGCACCAGACCAACAAGTTATTCCTTCTTATCGTTCAAATTCAAACTCTACATTACACCCATAACTCAGACAACCAAAGTTTGCTTATATTTTAGTTGATTTTTTGATTTATTGATTGATTGGTGTTTCACAACGTGCTTAAAGATATTCCCAAATGGTTGATACCAAGAATACATATAAAAATAGCCCAATATTCACTGAACGATTTGCAACTTGTTTCATTAAAAAATTCAGCATACATGTGGAAAAGTGGGGATTTCAACATCTGACTTTTCATTTAGAGTCAGCTGTGATTCTTGAGTGACGTCACCAGGGGAATTCACTGACATGACTGGTATCTCTAGAAACGTGGCAATTCTTCGTGTATCTCCAGTATGGATTAATCATTATCCGTCACAGACTTGGCATTACCCCCACATATTGTTCCGAATGATGGAGTTTCCCCTGCCTACGCCACAGCTCAAATAACTTGACTAAACACATTCTAAGCGTCAGAAAAATACAGGATTTATTTTACAGATAGTTTGTAGTGTTATCTTTGTAATTCAGTCACGTTCAATCTGATCTAAAACCCATTTGGGAAGACCTTTAAGGGTTTTTCACTTATATGATGGCAGTGTATTCCAACAATAATTGACACTAGCACAACCAAGATGTAAAACATTTCCATAATGTTGGAAAGTCCTCCAGTGACTCCAGTGCTAACAAAAGACCGTTTGCTATTGTTCAAACAAACAGTCCTTAGCCAGAGGTCTGTTTATTAGTAAATTGCAACTGCTTATTATGAAAACCTCAAATATAGTTTACAAATAAAATATTCCAGAAATAGAAAACCAAAAAAAGCAGGCACCTGTTGCATTTAGTTGTCGCTGCATCAGTCTATTCTGGTTGAACATGGCTGCTTGTTGTTGTTGTTGTTGAGATGTATTTGGAGTTGGGCTGTACATGCCCATTTGGGATCCCTGACTGGTGTTAAACTGTGGGTCGGCCGGGTACGGGAAGCGGCCACCAGACGGTGTAGCCCCCGGGCTGGGCATCGAGCTCCCTGACAGGTGACGAGATCTCATACCAAACTGCGAGCCCTGTATCAACAGAGTCATGAAACTCTTACATTTGTTCAGAAATTAACTGAATTACTGATAAGAATAGCATTTAATAGAATATTATTTATTTAATGTCACTTTTATAACAACTCTAGCTAAGCTAAAATAGTGTAAATATAAAAGTTTTTAATTACAAAATAATACAGAATACTATATCTATGGCCAATTGTATACAAAAATCAAAACAGTACACCTCTGTTGATTATATATTGTTTTCCAAGTCATTTCTGCCAGAGTCTTTTGAATTGCATACTTTAATATCGGTTTCTATTTTTTATGTAGTATTTCACATGCTTGGCTGGATGAATTGGACTATTCAGACTACAGCATGTGTACAAAATAAATAAGATAGGCAGATATACGGCCTACAGGGATTTCACACTTCTAGTTAACGAGTTTCTGTTCTAGACCATTGTATGACACTCACCTGTACCTGGCCCATTGTTGGACTTGGTAACATCGGAGTTTGATTGACACGAGACCCCGCCCATTGCCCTGGCTTTGTCTGGTTATAATGGGGAGATAACTGAGGCGGGGGCGTTCCCGAGTTGATCATATTCTGTAAAGTTTGTTGTTGGGACTGATTATTAGTAAAACACCGCGGCGACATTGGGTTGGGCATACTTTGGTTCAACTGGAAAGATAACATTTAAAGACATTACAATAAGTTTTAAATAAATTCATACTAATCAATATGATTATTTCTATTAAAATTTTAAACAAATTCTTTCATATTCACTTTTATCAGATTGATTTTGCCAGCTTATTTTTTTTACTTTTTTGTTCTTATTTATTGATTGATTGATCTGTTAATTGATTGATTGATTGATTGAATGACCTACTTGTAGAGTTACATTAGGAGCATTTCCACTCTTCATTAATTCCCCTAAGTTCTCAGGAAAGGCTGGACTGTTACTTGAGTCCATTCCAATCGAATTCTAAGAAAAAAAATGAAAATAAAACAGTTGAAATATTGTTCAAAGATATCATTCGGTAAGTACTTCTGGGAACATAGCCTGAGGTTCTCTATTTCGCGCTGTTAAACGATCAGTTTTATTTTTAGTTAGTAAATTCATTTAGGTTTTTTCCTCAAATTTACGTCATAAATGAAGCAAGAAATGGTTCATACCTAAATAAACTTAGAATATGGTCAGTCTATCATAAAAAAACATGTACATATACACTGTAGACATGCCATGTACATGGTCTTAGTTTACGTTTGCGTAACCTCCACTGACCTCAACGACCGCATGAAAAAATAAGGCCTGTTAACAGACTTGGATATTGTGTCTGAGAGGCAGAAGATGATTTTTTTTTTAGATAAAAGCATAATTATCTATCAGATAAACATAAATTTGTTTGATTTCATGCTGTAATATTGTCACAACAAGCAAAAACCTTAGGATTTGTCATGGATGAAATTTGAGGTTATTTAGGGTATTACTGTAATTGTCTGTACCATTATTATTGTCATTATTACAGAATAAAATAAGTTGCTGCTTAATCACCTGCTGGAATCTCTGAGGGAATTGTCCAAACTGTTGAGCCTGTTGTTGTTGTTGTCTGAGTAGTAACTGTTGTTGTCGTTGTTGTCTAATCCTTTCCCGCTTCTCCTGTTCCCTCATCTGCTTGTGTTTCTGTTGGAGAAGTAATGTCTGCCGTACATGAACTGCCCGCGAATTCGGGGCCATGGTCCCAAATCCAGGACGGCCTGGGACTGATCCTAAGGCATTGCCCTGAGCTGAAATAACAACATCATTGGTTAAACAATTAAGCTTTAGGTTCATGAACTTATTTAATACAAAATGCATGATAACAAAGCAGGGATGGAAATGTCCTGCAAATGTATAGTTATTTGAGATTGTCCTGTAAAGATCCCCAGAATTTAACACTGTGTTAAATGGCCTGCAGGACAAAATTGGAAAAATGTCTGACATACTATTTTTTTAAATACATTTTCACCCCTGATAGTTCCAGTGCACAACCAAGGCGAATTCTTACTTCTTTTTCAGATTAAAATCCTCAACTTTGTTAATCATATGCATATGTAGTATCTATTGGGAAAATAATACCTTTCTTACGTATTTAAATCGTTTGCTTTTGATATCAAATATGAATGTCTGATGATCGAGAATTTTTCTTTTTAAAACAAAGCATTTTTTCTTTCATATTCAAAATCAGTTGTTTTTATGCTCAATTTGTTTGTTTGCCGGCTTCACACTTCTCCTTGCCAAATTACGGTGGAAAACCTGGAGGAAACCTCATAGGACTAGCAGCCTTGGGGACAATACATGTAAGTCAACCTACATTTTGAATTAAGAGGATATACTGACCTTCTTCAATGCAGATTGTAGCTTGCACTCCATGGAAAATGACTTCTCCATTCTCGTTATTTTTCAATACAGAAATTGTAATGGCGTCGGCATCTTTGTTAACAATACGCTCATCAACTGTGATGACTGATTGGAAAGGCTCGGATTCCTATCATGAAAATAATTCGTAAAGAGTAGATGAGCAATAAATTACTGTATTGCAAGTGCAAATAAGTTGTGTAGTTCCCAGGACAGTTTAGCGATTAACTGATAAAACAGTGGGAATTAGTGCTATTGTCACAAAAGTAAATATGAAATAAATAAACAAAATGTGAATAACATGACGCCAGTACTTACAGAAAAGACAAGTTCCTGGTTGCCCTCTACTGTCACAAACACACTAAAACTCTTAATGTCTCCGGACAAGAAAAATGAAATTGTCCTATAATTAGTGGTCTTTACAATAGTAAAAAATGGGTTAGCTTCCACAGTTGAAAACATCAGTGAAGATCCTTTCAGGGCATTAGAAGATGCTGATTCCTCAAAAGGGGTGGATGAAGAAATGTCAAACTGCTCTGGATACCCAGCAAACACGATAGGCTGCTCCTCATAGTCACAGTCTAAAATGAAGAAATAAAAGGATAAGACAGCTTGACAAAATGCTATTCTGTTGTTTCATTGATTTGGGTTGTAAGTCTATCATGTTCACTTTACATTAAGGGGTGGATATACTAAGTTAATTTCACAGCAAATTCTAATCGCCTTAAAATTTGCCTATAGTGTGTCCAGTGGAGTGACAAGTAGCTGAGAGTCGGCAGAACACATTCGCCGTACATCAAGCGTGCTGGATATATTCGGCTGAATATTTAACCCAGGTGACTCATTCGTCTTGAATGTCCACTTCAGTGAATTGTTTGGTGAACTTGAGAATTCTTTAACCGATTACAGATGCTGAAAGCGTCACATGACAAATAACATGCTGACATCCATATCATTATCATGTGACCAAAAATGTATCAGCGTATGCATGATGTTATTTGCGGGGGATTTTTCAAAAGCAATCGCCTTAAAATTTGCTTACAATATCCACCCAGTCAGCCTGCATAAATTGAGCAACAAATATTCTGTCGAATCAACAGGAAATGAAATAGGCCTAGTGTATCCAAAACTTGAGCATTTCACTTTGCATACCCACAGCGTGTGAGATAATCCAGATCAACACATGACATTCAACAAACATGGCCAGGATATCACACAAGGCAGACTTTCATGAAACTTCTGACAGACCTTATATTAACATAAATGGCAGCAGCAAGTGGAAGTTTAACATGGAACCATGTTATTTACAATAGCAATTTGAAGTGTACCAAGTACAGGAAACACAGTGGAAAACAAGGTGCACAAAGGCAAATTAACCAGTAGTCAACAAAGTGAATGTCACATCAAACCATTTACCTTAACCATAGTTAATGCCACTATGCCAGGCACTTTTGACATACTATGGAATTAGCATACATTGAAGATCAAAACTTCTATTTTTTCGCAATTTACAACTTAACAGCATATTGAGGACCTAAAACCGTACTCACCTATATCCAAAAATGACATTTTCAGAAAAAAACAAGTGCGGAAGTTTTATCTAAGCTATAAAATCATTACACAGTATCAATATATTAAACTCGGTCAAAGTTTTGCTAGGGTCTTGTGTTCATTGGACCCCTGGGTTGGAAAAAAAATCCTCCAAAAAGTACATAAGCAGGTCTGGTTTTAAGCCCTCAATATAAAGTCTTTTGAAAATTGATTGATTGATTGACTTACAGGTATTTCACTTAGTAATGTTGGTCTATTTATAAAGAGTTAACAACCACACCACCTTGGTATGAATTGTTTGAGTTAATGTCTCTCTATAGGTGACAACATAACCTATACTTCAACTATACTGTTCTTAGCCAACAGACGTAAACCTGTTAGCAGTGTAGAGTTGGCAAAATAGAGTTCACCTATACTGTTTTTAAACTTGTTAGCAGTGTAGAGTTGGCAAAATAGAGTTCAGCTATACTGCTTTAAAACTTGTTAGCAGTCTAGATATGGCAAAATAGAGTTCAACTATACTGGTCTTAAACCTGTTAGCAATATAGAGTTGGCAAAATAGAGTTCAGCTATACTGTTTTTAAAATTGTTAGCAGTGTGGACTTGGCAAAATAGAGTTCAGCTATACTGCTTTAAAACTTGTTAGCAGTCTAGAGTTGGCAAAATAGAGTTCAACTATACTGTTCTTAGACCTGTTAGCAATATAGAGTTGGCAAAATAGAGTTCAGCTATACTGTTCTTAAAATTGTTAGCAGTATAGAGTTGGCAAAATAGAATTCAACTGTACTGTTCTTAAAACTGTTAGCAGTCTAGAGTTGGCAAAATAGAGTTCAACTATACTGTTCTTAGACCTGTTAGCAATATAGAGTTGACAAAATAGAGTTCAGCTATACTGTTCTTAAAATTGTTAGCAGTGTAGAGTTGGCAAAATAGAGTTCAACTATACTGTTCTTAGACAACCGAGGTAAACTTGTTAGCAGTGTAAAGTTGGTAAAACAGTTTGTTTGTTTGTTTGATTGGTGTTTAACGTTGTACTCAAGGGTATTTCATTTATATGAGGGCAGGATTGTCCACTTCACACTGTACACAGCCTTATTACGGTGGAAAACCGGGAGGAAACCTCGTAAATACCACCCCTGTGATTGCCGGAGCCACAACATGTGACTCCCTTATATACCTGATGGTCCAAAGGCGGACTCAAACTCCTGAACGGTAAATCGTAGCATGTTCGGTTCAGGAAGCGCGCTCACTAACACTGAAACACAGCCACGGGCAGGTAAAACAGAGATTCTAGGTCTATAGAATTTACTTTCAAGAAAATATCCATTTAACTGTTAAAAAAATACGTTCATGCAGATTAGGTGATTCTCCAATTTACTTCTTTGTCTTGGCCTTGTTGCACAAAGTTTTGATTTTAATTATGACTCCATCATAAAACTGAACTACATGTACATATTACTGGCTGATATTCTGTGATTTATTTGACACTTTTCCCTAGACCATGCTCAGGATCATGCAAATACTATAGGTTATACATACAGAGCATTTTAACAGAATAATTTTCATGAAATCATATAATTCATTCAATAACAAATCTCTCCAAAACTAATCTTGCTTAAAATGCAAAGTTAGTTATTTAGCTCATAACAATGCCTACCTGGTAAGGCGGTAGTTGAAGGGGTACCAGTGGTTGTTCCTAATAAATAGAAATAATTGATAAATATATTAAAATAAAGATGCTATATATAATTAACATTACTGATACATAAAGAATCAATAATATGAAATATGAAGGAAAATATATAGTATACCAACACTATATAATAAATATAAACAATACATGTACAAGAAAATAAAGTAATAATGACGCAAAATATATTAAAAAAAGACAATTTAATATATAAACAGGAAATAATCTCTACTAAGTGTTAAAAGGTGAACTAGCAATATTTGATCAGAGAGGGAACATGTTTTTATTGTATTATGCATTACCTACATACTAATAACCAGTATACAGGTGGTAATATTTGTACCCATTATCCTAATTCACCAAAGGAACATCATTAGTTTTTTCATAACAAACTAATACACCTCAACACTTTCTACAGGTGACAAATGCTCTCTGTACCCTGAAGGAATTTTATGTATAGAAAATACTTATATACGTATATTTTCTGACAAGTATATTTTTTTTCATAACAAATATATTTTTTGAGTATCAGCTGCAGAAGGGTTAATATCTTTTTTATGTGTATGTGCAATGTAGGGAGTAGCATTTGGGACTAACTTGGCCTGCTGAGTAGACATCATATGCTCACACGCCAAATGTGTCCTTTGCAACAAGCCAGCCGAGTAATGAATTCATGGCTTATTTTGATGGGTAGCGGCGTTTCTTATCCCTATACATACTCATCCCAGGTTTAACCATTTCTAGTTGATAGGTTCCATTCTCAGTTATCATTAATGAGATAATTTATGACTTAGTCACATGATTACAAACATTAAACTCTTGCTATAGTTCCTAATTTCGACGGGTAGCAGCATTTCTAATCCCTATACATACTCATCCCAGGTTTAACCCATTTCTAGGTTCCATTGTCGGTTATCAGTAATGGGATATTTTATGACTTTAGGAACTATTGCTAGAGTTTAATGTTTGTAACATACATGGACCATTTGTACTGCAAAATGAAAAGTTGTTTACCATATCTGAATGAGTTATTTTTATGGGATAATATGGGACGGTGGTTGAGGTGTGAGGGGTTTGTTTGTTTTTTTGATTGGAGTTTAAAGTCGCGCTCAAAAGTTAAACTTATATGATGAAAGACTGTCCACCACAGAGGAAAAATACCCCCGTGACTACCTGAGCAACATTGTCTGACCCTATCCTATTCCAGATGGTTGACAGACAGACAAGATCCTGCAAAAGGCACACTAAAGTGGGATTAGTAAGCTCACATGCTAAACATGCTAAACACAAAGCCCTGGGGTGTCAGTGGTGTGAGTGGGTTGAACAGGAAGGACAGTTCTGTCTAGATAGATAGTTTTGGTTAGAATAAATGCTTAGAGCAGGGGCTTAGCCAGAAATCACAAGTATGGTTTTCCAAAATAGTCATTTTGCTTCACTTTTCAAATAACTGGGTGTCCAACTGTGACAGTTTGCCTATCCCTTGCATGTTAAAGTTTCTTGAAACAGGGTGTCCAAACGGGGCAATTATTCACTTCAGGGTGTCCATTTGGTCTGGTGTCTGCCTAAGCCCTTAGCACACAAATAAGTACTTATCTAAATGTATCAAAATTAGAATACATACCAGTTGGGGGCTGTGTCGTCACTTCTGTAAAAAAAAAGAAGGTAAAACAGACATACAAATTAAGACTAGTAACTTTTTCATGACAAAACCTCACTGATTCTTGTTGCGGTATCATAAGTGTGGCCTAATAACTACTCTAAACCATGGTAAGTCTCATGCCATAATCATGCAATTTGTTGTATAGAAACATTATATACATACTTAAATAAACTTTGAGTTTTATATATAGCTTTACAATATATAAATTGAATTTAGAAGCATATTTATTATGTTCTGAACTCCAAGAACAGATTGAAAAGTACACAACGCATATTATGTCCATTGATTTGATTTGGTTGTTTAATTGGGTTTTAACATCATACTGAAGGGTTTTTCCATTTTTGGTAAGGGGTTTTCACACTTTTCCTTGCCTGATTACGGTGCAATGCCTAGTGGAAACCTTCTTAAAACAATGACCGTGATTGCTGGAGCCACATTGTGTGACTCACTCATATATTTGATGGTCAGCAAACGGACCCAATCGTGTGAAAGATATATCGAAGTAGGCACTGAGTTTATTCTAAAACATATTTTTCATATTGACTATGATCCCATGATGACCTATGTGATGAGTGCAACATGTAAATAACTCCAAATTTTTTACAAACCAAAATAATACAATACCAGCGGAGTTGGAATTTTGCTTTGTTTATTTACTTTATATTTGTATTTGTTTATTCGCCGAATAAAGAATACTTAAATAACACATGATACAGTTAGGAATAAGTTGCCTGGAATAAAGTCAAAATGACTTGTTCTATCCGAAGAAAAATAGAGATATTTAGAGACAGCCTTTTACTTGAGGTAATTTCATTCAAATGACAGCGTGCCAGCACAATGGGCGAAGGAAACCACCCTTGAGGTTGCTGGCAAGACAAATACAGGACAATTACAGGACATGATTCAAATACACCACTAACAGATCAGCTTCATGTTGCCCCTTCCAAAAGCACCAGGGCAAGATGAAGTCATCTTTTCCAACCGCCCACCAAAAGATTTGGATGCACAGAATTATAGGAATTTGAATCTCTCAGAAATAACTTTCAGATTTGTTTGTAATGTGTTAGCTCACCTGGAATGACTTCAAAGCAAGCCACCACAAGGAGATTTTGGAAAAGAACTGAATTCTCTGCAGTTGGGGTAACTTCTATTAAAATCTTTTCGGTGCGTCTTCCGTCTACTTCCATATCAACAGAAACTTCACCATTTACACTCGGGAATTCCTTTAAGAAAATAATTGTTCTAATTGGCTTTTGCTTCTCATATACATTGTTAGCATGACTTTTTGTTCCTTCAACTGTCACATCCATACTGGATACCATTTTGCTGATAGAGAAACTGATATTTAATGAATGCCATTGGAAATGAATCGCTCTTGAAATATAATATTTCCAAACTATAAATGTGTGTTTTCATTACAACATTATTAAAGACATGTGATTCATTTCTCCGGTTTAATGACAGACACTTAGATGTAATTTTTTCTAGTATTAAACGCTACAGGTCTGCAGCAAATCACTACATTTTAGCTTAATTACAAATCTGCTAAATATGGTTCCTTGATATGAAATTTATTGCCGGATCCACAAACCTGAACAAATGGGTTAGTGCCTGATGGATTGAAAACTGTGACTTTAACAGACACGGCACCAGTGACCATCAAAACAACTTGGTTAGTTTTCAATCCTTCCACACTCCTAAAGTTAATTTCCAGGAATGGGCTCAGGGAGTTATCCATATACACATCCCCGGATTCATCCAAGGCTGTGGAAGCGTCCACTCCATAAGTTCCCGTCACCAAAATGTATGCACTAGCAGCATTCATAACTTCCTCGTCACAAGCGCCTGTGAAAACGATATAAAATGTTCCATTCACATCATTATGTCTTAAGGGTAGATTTCACAAACAAGATATAATTAATAATAGCATCTGAATAAATGCTAACAAGGTTTTTTTTAACAGCTTAATTATTAAAATTCTTAATGGTACATTTGTTTGCCCTGATGTTTACTTCAGTTACCATGACAATGGAGAACTAAAATACGTATTTAGAACACTTTGATTCTTAGTACAAATTCACTCAGTTATAGCAGAATCACTCTCAAACCATATATGACTTTAAACTGTATTTGTTTTTACACCAGTACCTAGTCAATGTCGATGACCGTATTTTCAATAGGCACCATTGATTTTGATTTTAGAGTGATTTTTTTCATTTTTTATTTTTGTTGACTTCCCCCCCAAAACATCCAATTATAAATCACAATATCCATGTACATATGTCAATATATACTTACATCCTTGTTCATCTAGACCATTACCACAATCATCGTGACCATCACACTTCAGGGTTTCGGGCCAGCATTTTGTGGTATCATTTGCGATACAGGAAAAGAACCCATCCTTACAAGGGCCTGCACAGATACAAATTACAGAGAGATTAAAGTTTTATATTAAGAAAACCATGAAATGGAACGTTAACACATCTCTGGAAGAATGTTTACTTTAAACTTTCGACATTCTATAGTTGTGCTGGTGTGTATTATTGTTGGAATACACTAGTGAAATACACTTGAGCATAGTGTAAAACACCAACCAATCAATCATGTCTGACAAGTGACAACAAACCTTAACAGCTGTTTAGCTTGTAAGTCTATGATTGATTGATTGATTGATTGATTGGTATTTTAGGATATTTCATTTATATGAAGGTGATGTATTCCAACAATGATTGACACTAGCACAACCAAGATGTGAAGCACTGCATAATGTTGGAAAGTTAATTTTCCTTCAGTGCTAAGTAAAGACAGTATTGCTACTCTTCAAACAAACTGCCCTGAGCCAGAGGGAAGTATAAAGTCTATGAAGTTTAAGTTCCTTTCTGTTTTCCTTGATACATATGCAGTCTTCTCGGCATGTCAAACCAGAAAGACGTTGCTTTAGAGGCATAATACAAAAAGCAGCTATTTCCTATGTCAACAAATTATATATATATATATATATATATATATATATATAGGTAAATATTTGACACAGTTTAGTGATATATTTGTCTTTTGTGTCACACTGTTTGCATGGGTATTTTGGCTTTGAAACCTTTTTCGTGGTAAACAGAGTGACACAGCTAGAGAGACTTATATGATGACAAATGCTTCACTTCAGATAGTTCAATGCCTAATTATGGTGGAAAACTGTGAAAAAAAACCTCCTAAAAACCACCCCTGTGATTGCCGGAGCCACATCATGTGACTCACATGTACCTGATGGTCAACATACGGATTTGATCCTGTGACCAGTACATCAAAGTAGGAAAGCGAAAGCTAACCACTAAGTCCCAGGCCTATGTGCAAAAGAAAATTTATACATTCTAGCCAGTGTTTTCATTTCCTAGTCTATACAGTTTGCTGATCGATTGGTTTTAAAAGAATGGTTAAGGGGGTATTTAACTTTAATGATGGTAATGTACTCAACCAGAACAGTCACACTAAAAGCATCAACAAAACATGTGCAATTATTTTTCTTGGTTAGAAAAATGTAGCATGTTCCTCCAGTGCGAAGTAAACTAATGCGACACTTTGATCACACTGCCCCTTTGTCAGAGGAGCAAGGTACTTTGGCTTGTTTATTACTTACAACCGCCACATACAATTTTATCAGAATTTTTCCTTTTCTTTTATTTCTCTAAATATAATATAAATTATAATTGCTGGTGTTACCTTCACAGTCCTGCTCGTCGGAATCGTCCATTTCTCCGCAATCCACTGATCCATCACAAAGAAATTCTACCGGAATACAGTCACCGTTTGAACACATGAACTGATGAGAACCACAAGTTACTGGCTCCGGTTCTGTAGGGAAAAGCAGCATAAAATTCTCTAAGTAAATATCAACCTGTAAAAAGCGTTTTAAGCTAGTTACGTTTTGGCTAATACAACTATTATCCTTGAAGTGGGGGTTTTGTGCTGTTGAGAACGAAGTCAGTAACAGGATTTTGTGTTCCAGCTCAGAATTTGGCACTAGCAAGAGAATGCTTGAGCGTCATGATCTTGTTGGGGTTTTCTTCTCATACAAATCACAAACTGTACATTTTTGTTGAAGTATTTTGTGTTTTACAAATTGGAGAAAACCAAAATTATGGAAATACTGACAGACATCTGATGTGCCCATGTTAAATGTGTGATTAATTCACATTGGCAGAAAAATTCTAAATGGATGAATTTTTGCCTCCACATCTAAATGCCAACTGCAGAAACAGTATTTATTTCTCTATAATATTAACCTTTTTGGAAATGACTGGTTCTAAAAATTTGCTATAATAACTGGAAGACAAATTCAAATGTAAGTATAATCCTGAACTCCTGAGTAACTCTGTGTAAAGATTTACTATACAAGCTTTCGACACTTATGTTGAGGTTGTTTTCAAATTTTACACAATATATGCACTTAGAATCTGATTTGGAAACTTAACTACCAAGAATGCTATTTTTACCATTTTCTTTTAAATTTCTTAGGCAAAAAGTGGGTAATTAGTATTTCCAACAAAAGGAAAATGTATTTTGCGTAATTTATGGAGATCTTGAGAGAAATATATTAAAAGTTTATATACAGTTAAAAAGGTTTCACAACAGTTTGCTTATTTTATATAAAGGGGTTTCATGACAGCTGGTTCATCTTATATACTCACCATTTCACTATTTATCAGGTAGATCCACTGAAGAGTTTAACATAATTCACAAGTAGTGTTATTCCAAAAAACGATAACTTCATTTTGACTCAATATTTATTTATGCCATCAACAGGAAACCTTCTGATGATGGCATAACAAATACTGAAATATTGAGTCACAATGAAGGTATCAGTTTTCGGATAACACTACTTGTATATCATATCCCTATTTTGCCTTTTAAATTTGTTTGAATAATAAAAATTAAAAAAAAAAAAAAAGAAAAATGTATTTTGTTTAATTTATCCAGATCTTGAGGGAAACACATTAAACAAATTTAATACAATAAAACGGGCTTAATCACAGTTTGCTTTTTTTGATATACTCACCACATCCCCATTCGTCAGAGCCATCCAGACAGTCCGCGGAATGATCGCAAAGATAATCATTGAGGATACACAGGTGTTTGTCCACACACTGGAATTCTCCTGGAGCACACGGGCCAGCTGAAAAGAGAGGTTCAAATCTTAAGTAAGGGGGAGCAACCAAGTAAGTGTAAACCATTAACTAGCACGGTATCAAGAGAGAAAACTATTTTTTTACTTGTTTAATTGGATATCAACATTGCATGCACTTAAGGGTACTTAACATTGCCCATTCCACACTCTAACTTCCTGAAAAACGTTTGAAAACTAGTAACCATATAATTACCAGAGCCACATCATGTCGACGACGGTCGACAGAAAGACCCACACCCGTGGACGGTACATCTATGTAAGATAAGTAAGCAGACAAGCTAACCACTAAGCCAAGGACCCATTGAACCAATACATAGATACAGTCCCTTGCTGTTTTTGTTTTGGTAACTACATGTAAAAGATTAATGGTAATTTATCTTATAATTGAGGAACCCAAGGGCTCATAAATAAAAACTTAAATTATTTTGAAAATTAAGACTAGAACAAAGTTCACAACTAATTCAATGGCAACTGTTCATATTAAAAATTACACAATTTTGTGCAATCTTTTCTTCGTGAAGCAAACTAAAAAAGAACATGTCTTACCGCAGTCTTCTTCATCGGACCCATCCGCACAGTCATCATGTTTATCGCATTGCAGTTGGGCATTAATACACTGGCCGTTGCTACAGACAAACTCATCTTCCAGGCATTGGCAACCTTGACCGATACACTCAAATCTTCCATTGGTACAAGTACTATAAAGGGATGTAAACAGATTTTTGGAAATAATGTCTCTATTTTTCTTACTAGCTCGGGTGTCTATTTGTAAAAGATATGCAACCATTTGCTGTCATATTTTTATTGATAAATGTCCTACTTCATGCCATTCCAGTTAGGTTTATAAAAAAACTTACAGTTACAAAGCAATAACCTTCACGTATCTTGTCAAAAGTCAAGGTCAATCAATATACAAGTTTCATCAATACGAAGGTTTTGAGTTATGACGTAAGGACAACAAAGTGACGTTGCGAAATGACATTGCCATTTTATGGCACGGGAGGGCAGGCTGCGTATGCTTTAACATTGCGAGATGTTGGTTTTTTTCAGGAAATTGCAACTTTAAAATTGTAACTTTTGCAAAAATTATATTTTAAGCCATGGAGAAAGGCATTAATATGGTTTCATTAACGTTTACCCGTTAATTTGCAATATTCCCTATACTGTCCAGGTTAAAAAGCCTGGATTGGTCCTCCCTTGCCATAAACCAATAACGTTATTTCGCAAAGGAAGGTTACTCTGTTGTCATAACAAATACTGAAATTGTTATAACGTCATAACTGGAAATCCTGGTATTGATGTTTTACATCAGCCTTAATCTGGTCTTCAATTCGGATAACAATATTGATAGGAAAAAATCACAAAAACTAAAATTAGCTTATGTAAAATCAGTGAAATATATGTATACAAAGAGCTCAAGTGAGTCGTAATACAGGCCCAAAGAAATCTTGCCACATGGAATATTAAAATTGAGTTTGAATAGAATCCCCAAGGTGACAGCATCTCTAGACAAGAGCTCCAGTGTAAAGGATAACACCAAACAAAATCCTACATGGCACATCTTCACTCTGTCTTGTCAACTGGAACACTCATATTACATGTAACTTAGTTTGATTTTAATTCCATATGCAGCTTTCAAGTTAATGTACCGAACCAGAAAGTTGACAAGGGATTTCTAGTTGACATACAGCAACAAGATTTAGACCTTTGCCACCAGGCAGCACCGCCTGTAGGTCAACACAAGCAAAAGTCAATCCCTAGTGAGGTATTGTCACATGAAACATTTGATTCAACTTCCACTCAAAGTTTTCAAGTTAATACACAGAAGCCGTATTCAGATTTTGCCACAAAGTGGTGCTACCATTAGGTCCACATACTCAAAATCAATCCCAATCAATATACTTAGTTTGAGTTGAATTAAAAAAGCTGTTGTCTGGAAACCCAAAAGTTGATGAACAGATGGACATACAAAGACACAGACAGACAGACAATTCCATAACATAATACATCCTGTCAAATCACGGGCTTTTGAAAATACTTGTGTTACTAAAATCACTGCTCACCAATTTCTGCAGTCTTCGTAAAGGATAGCACCCTTAGCATACTGGAGTCCATTCAATGTGCACGGACAATCCTCAGCAGGAATACACTGCTCACCTGGAAATATATGGGGTTCATAAGGATAAGAAAGCTAAATTTCTATATTTATTCTGACTAAATTTAACACAGTATTAAACTCCATGAAGTCTGTACAAATGAATAAACCTGAAACTGTCTCTGAAAGGATTGAGGTTATGTAGGATGAATTAGTTCTAGTGAAGGAAGTATGCTCGTGTTTTTTGTACTATATTGTTACAAGATGTGACCCTCTTCTGATGAAACATGGACATAAACTTTCCATCAAGTTAAATCATAGGTGTAAAAAATATTGTACAATGTTTTACTCTGCACTCTAGACTACTCCACCACTATTAAAGTCTTTATGGTACTACTATTTTCTGTTTAAGATAAAGTTTGTTTGATTGGTGTTTAACGTCCTACTCAAGGGTATTTCACTTATATGACGACGGACAAAAATACAGAACATCA